>CM037867.1:9271227-9421227 GCA_021292105.1 Anadara kagoshimensis | reverse complement strand
ACACCATTACTCAACTGAACTCGTCTGACATTTTATGTTCTCTAGACCGGGAGGTAGGATTCGACAAGATACAAAGCGACATGTTCGATATTCAATAATATTTCTCAGGAATGACATGGAAATATTACATGTCTCGTAATAGCATCATTTAACATCGAAAACGTCAACTTACGTCATTCCAAATGCATCGGAAATACCTAATTTGTCAGTTTAAATTTTTTTCTTTGCTTCTGGATTATGTAATAATGATACTGAAGATACCAAGGTTTATTCTTTTTACATGAGTTGAGTTGAGTAATTGTGCTTAACGTCCCAGTCAAGAATATTTCACTTATATGTCACGAGACGTCACTAGCTATAGGCGAAGGTGCAGCAATTTTGCCTGTGCGTTGCGCTGATGACATTATACAGCAAGGCTCTTTAGCGTGCCAAGCCCACCGAAATAACCGTGACTTTCATTTCGTAATGTCGAGTGTTTGGCCAAAGAACAGTCACTACCTACTTTTAAAGTCTTGGGTCAAACCCTGCCGGGGATCGAACCCACGAACTCCCACTTACGGAGCGATCACTCTAGCAACTGAGCTACCGAAGTGGTTAGTATGTTGTTTTTTATTTGATCTGAGAGCATGTTATAAAATGATGGGAATAGAATAGTTGACCGAACTATCTGCCTTAACGATTTACTGTTTTGATATCGCTACGCTCGTACCTTCTAATGAATTGAAAGATACTGATAAAGGCTTGTTTATATTTGCAGTAACTATGGCAATATTTTAATATCATTTCATAAGTTTGTACAATAGCACGGCAATGTTATTTTTGCTTTTTAGTCTACGTATGATAAATTTATGTACCACGGATGTGAGTGTAGGCTTTAAAATCATGCCCAAGTGAGCGTATTTTCCTTGTTTGTCATGTATACAGTGGGGATAAAGTCAACTGATATCACCGTAATTGACGGATCGCTGGCCACGCCCACAATATTCCGACACTGGATGCCATCACGGTACCAAAGCAGCGTCACGGCAACTAATGACGTTTTAGTGTCAGTGACGTCATTAAACCGCACAATTCAGGCCTAGTTTTTATTATTTTTGCGTGTAATTCAAGCATGACGCCCCTTTGTCGGAACATTGTGGGCGTGGCCAGCGATACGTCAATTGATTTTAGACCATTCCTCCTTTGTTATTTGTAGAGCTCATTTGAATATATCGAAGGTCGGGCAAAAGAGGTAGAAAACGTGTTTTGTAGTTGCGGTGACGGTATAAACAGAATTTTAATCGGAAGCAAGTGTGATTTACAAGACGAGAGAGAAGTTTCTTACTTAGAAGGAAAGGTACACACTGACAGAATGATGACTTTTATAAACCACAAATGTCTGTCTCATCCGTGCAAAGCTGCGGTGGCCTAACGGATAAATCATTAAGTCTACAAATCCAGGGTATCTCATCGCGGCGAGTTCGAGTCCCGATCATACCACATGTGGGAACACGTGCGGCGTAATGACTGGGTGAGCTAGCACCTTAAAGTCGACCTAAGTGCCCACTGGTACAAGACAGATCATAGACACACTCCCACTTTACATGCATACACGACATTGTTCATAGATTAATTCATAGAGATTAATAAAGTAGTTCTCGCCGCGAATAGCTGAAATTTGTTGATGCAACGTTAAGCAACATTCAAAACCATCAACAACAATCCGTCTCATCCGCTT
Organism: Anadara kagoshimensis; assembly: GCA_021292105.1. Lineage (NCBI taxonomy): Eukaryota > Metazoa > Mollusca > Bivalvia > Arcoida > Arcidae > Anadara > Anadara kagoshimensis. Next base: position 9,419,510 of record CM037867.1, on the reverse strand, counting down.
CTCCTGCTTATCGTGTATTAGTTTCACAGGAGGTGCTTCCCCTTCCGGAACACCTGGCCTCACTTCCATAGTGAAAGTTGACGTATGTTACCCTTATTTGCCATATTCAAACGTTTTTACGTTGCTTTGGGATTATGGTTTGAACGCTGATTCCCACTACGGGAACTTTATACAACGAAATAAATTGCTTACAAATAAATTGTTGACGCAAGGATATTGCAAGCCTAGGCTAATCAAGGCCGTCAAAAAGTTTAATGGTCATCATCATAATATTGTTGATAAGTATGATGTCTCTCTATCCAAATCTACATTGGATATTATTTATGATGTTAAAAGAAAATACAGTACAACCTCGTTATAATGCCCTTCGATAACTTTGCCACCTCGCTTATCGCCACACTATTTTGGAGTCCCAATTTATTTTGTTTATGTTTTTCTTTATCCGCATCCCCCGATTTATTACCAAACCCCTTTATAATGCCGAAATTTGACTGAACAAATGGTGGTGATGAATCGAGGTTTTACTGTATTTACCCTTCCGGAGCACCTCGTCTAACTTTTCTGCTGAAAGTTCACGTGTTTGGACCTAATTTTCCATTTTTTTACTTTGTTTTTGGGGTTGCAGTCCTGTCAATCTACAGTTTGACCACTAACTAATATCAACAGAGTATATTTTGTTACTTATGTGCTCTAATATTCATAAAATGTTTACAAAAAAGGGAAAACAGATTTTAAGGAGTTTTAACTTCTAATTTGGTTTCGTTTTATTCTATTTACCACGTGATCAGCACAATGTGCGATTACCTGATTCTACGCCAGATTTACCTTAAATTATTCGTTATTCGATTCCATTTCTTTCCACAAATCAGGTACATATAAGCCGATACGCATGCGCACTTTATTGCAGCGTAAAGAATGTGTTATCCCGTTTGTTAATAGAAACGTTTTTGTTATGCATAATGGAAACATTACAATAATTGTGTAAATCTTAAACCTGCCTGCAATATCATCTCTATTTAGGGTCACCTGCTTTTAAAGGCTAGGTATTTTTTTAATCTCTATTGCTCTTTATTCGTATAACTTTTACTTGTATCTAAGGGCCACATATCCATAAAGTTCACTTTTACTGGTTCCCTTGCTTGACCTTTATAGGTTTTACAGTATTGTAATGCTCCAATTGTCTAAATAACTTTCACTTTATTCATATTTAAGAACGACTTTTAAGATAGAAATCGTTCATGTCACTTGTAATTCCAGTAGAAAACGAGAACATGGTGTCTGACATACTCTCATACCGGTAATACAATCAATTAGTGGTGTAGAGTAATGACGGCATACGGTCCGGTTCATATTCTGTTACAAACCACTGCGGTAGCTCAGTTAGTAGAGTACTCGCTCCGTAAGTGAAAGGTCGTGGGTTCGATCTCTTGCCGGGTCTGACCCAAGACTTGAAAGTGGGTGGTGACTTTTCTTTCGCCAAGCACTCGGCTTTACGAAATGAAAGTCACGGTTCTTTCGGATGGGAACTTAAAATAAACGAGGTCCCGTGTCACGGTGGGCTGGGTATGATAAAGAACCCTGCTGTATAATGCCATCAGCGCAACGCACAGGCAAAATTTCTGCACCTTCTCCTATAGCTGGCGACGTCTCGATATAAGTGAAATATTCTTGACTTGGACGTTAAACACCATTACTCAACTCATATTATGGCGGTCAGTTCAGTGATGGTAAAGAAATCGGTGTGCTCTGAGATAAGTCATATACTGTTGGAAAGCGAATTGACAAACTCTCTCAAACTATGATCTGGCTCGAGTGGTTTTGGAACTAAGACGATGAAAGACTGTAACACTTACGCGAAGTTTATAACACTGGACCACAGACCCCACACCTAAAACAACCGACAAAAATAAAATCTCAGATAGATAAACATCATACCTATCAACAATATCAAAAGAATGACCATAAAACGTGTTGAGGGTCCTGATAAGTCTGGCTTGCAATAACCTGGCATCAACAATATCAAAGGAATGACCATAAAACGTGTTGAGGGTCCTGATAAGCCTGGCTTGCGATAACCTGGCATCAACAATATCAAAGGAATGACCATAAAACGTGTTGATTGTCCTGATAAGCCTGGCTTGCGATAACCTGGCATCAACAATATCAAAGGAATGACCATAAAACGTGTTGATTGTCCTGATAAGCCTAGCTTGCGATAACCTGGCATCAACAATATCAAAGGAATGACCATAAAACGTGTTGATTGTCCTGATAAGCCTGGCTTGCGATAACCTGGCATCAACAATATCAAAGGAATGACCATAAAACGTGTTGATTGTCCTGATAAGTCTGGCTTGCAATAACCTGGCATCAACAATATCAAAGGAATGACCATAAAACGTGTTGATTGTCCTGATAAGCCTGGCTTGCGATAACCTGGCATCAACAATTTATTTGTTAGCAGTTTCCTTCATTGTAAAAAGTCCCTGTAGTGGGAACAAGCTCTACTATAATCATGAATAACGATCAAACCAATCCACAGCCAAACTACAATCCCAAAGCGAACATTATTTTGAAACTGTAGATGTTGGTTTTACAGATTTCACCTTATATTTCCGTTCTCCTTTAGTGCGCGCGCGCGCGCGTATGTGTGTGTGTGTGTTAGCGTTTTGTGTGTGCTAAAAGTAATATTTATTCATTTTACAGGAACTTGCTGATAAATTAGGATACCTTTTCATGGAGACAAGTTCTAAGAATGGAAGGAACGTGGAACAAGCATTTTTGGCATTAACATCTTATTTAGTAGACATAGAAAAAGAAAAACGACCTGATATTACGCCATCTGACACCATAAAATTGTCGGATAACAGGACTATAATCAAAAATAGATTATTAAATTGTTGCAGGACGAACTAATTAAATGGGTTGATTATACGGATTCGATGAGATGCGATTTTATAATAATTGGACCGTTTAGAATGTTTGAAAAATAAATGTTGAAGATTACTAGTACCTAAATGAAAAAAATGCATTTGTAGTAAATTTGATCTTTAATTTGCGGATCACTTACTACAAATTCAGCTTTCGAAGACTCCATTTGATTTCAGGCAAGTCATTAATCAAGATTTATTTATATCCGTTGTTTTAATTTTATTATGAAATTCATTAAACATGGTATAAAACATTAATTTTGTTTGAATATAATCACCAGTGCGTTGTTTTAAATCATTGGTCTTAGTAAAGGATATTAATTGACTGTGACACCTTGAATTTTTAAAAAATATTTAAAGGTACTATACTTGTCCTTAAAAGAAAAAAATAAAAGTAGTATATTTCAGTTCTTTTGCATTGTCTTTGCAATATCCTCTTTATGCACATACAGTTTTAGACCAATCAAAACAAAATTCAGCTTTGGGACACTTCATTGGATTTCACTCTTTCCGTAAAATGCATGTTAATGACATACTTTATAAGAAGAAACAGTCGTAAGGAAGAAATTTCACGATTTTCACGGTGACACCTATACCGCGAATATACATTCTCAGCATAAATTATTAATTTCCCTTGCCACATTTTCCTTAAGTCGGAACCGTGAAAACTTCTTACCGTAAAATAGTTTAGAACATCAAAACTACGAAAGTTTCCTATCGGTAATATTTCTTCTTAGAATCATAATTTCATTGATTTATTGTTTGGTTGCATGACGGCATCAAAATGTTGTTTTAAATCAGGATACTAAGTAGTAAGTGACTATGATACCTTGAATTTTTGGAAAATTCTAAATATATTTTGTACTTCAATGAAAAAATTATAGTAAATTTGTATTATATATGCTCTTATTTGCATTTATATTTGCAACGGAAGACTTCATTACATTTCAGATAAGTCATCAATAACACGTGTAAGATTTTTGTTATTTCGAATACAATTTGTTTCTAAATTATCATGATGTCCATTATGAAAATTAATTCATGATTTGCCTTACAATATTAAAGCGTTGTTTTGAATCATTAGGCCAAAGGAGGATATTAATTTATAAATGGCTGTTTCATCTTGAGTCGGAAGGATTAAGGTATGTTATCCATTAGTAGACATGAAGAAAGGCAAATTTGTGTAATTTAAAATTTAAGAAATTGTTGTCTTACACATTTCCTGTCTGTTTTATGTTTAGTATTATTATATAGCAATATATGCGTCGCATAGAAATTCTACGATAAATTCCGAGGTGTTAGCGTGCAATAAATATCGATATTTGCACGCATACTTTACTTTGTTCCAGTCTGAGGTTTTCCGAATCATTTTTTCATACTGCACGCTTCGTCACATGACGCTGTCGTTTATGACGTCATATAATTGTTGTCGACGTCATTGCTGTGTTGTTGTCATATTGCACTAGTTCTTACAGTATATCCATTTACTATAACTTGTGTGATATTTATGTATTGTACGACAAAATGGTATTTTAGATGAAATACTTGACGGAAGAAAACGAAATTTATTTTGCTATATAATAAAGGGGTTATTGTACTGATATTGTGAAATATCTCGCAAGCTCGTGCAAATGTCGAGTTAACTAGGGTCAATATTTCATTTTACAATATCATTTCAATAACCCTTTATTATTATCACATTGTTGTTATTGTTGTGTATTACAATTGTTTTTTTGTAATGTATGTTTATTGTCCCAGACATTAAATAGCGAAGGTCAAGTGCCAGGGTTGGGACCACTGGGTTCACTTGCCGGGTAACAAAAGGACAATTTTACATGACATATACATATACTAGTATATAATTGTACAAAATTTAATACTACATTCTAGGGATTAATCTAGGTTTTGTAATAAGGCGCATTTCCGATTATGGTGGTGTATTACAATTGTTTATGTTAGCCAAATGTTGGACTCGTGCGTTTCAGCAGACTTAAGAACAGAATAAATTGTTGAAACTGGTTTGCATCTTATTGTGCACTAAGAAGTAATTGAGTTATGCAGATAGAAATATTGAACAAGTGCTAGATAATTAAAAGAATTCTTACATGAAGCACTATAATATTGACCATAAACTACTACAGCAACTTCTTTTAGTAAACTTTCAAATATTACACAGAGTTCCATGTTCCTTTCATTCTTAATTTCGATTTCATGTGTGGCGAATGAAGCTACCTTTATAGGAAGTGCTTACTTTTCCTGAAATACCGGCATCACTTCCCCGGTGAAGGTTAACATGTTTAATAAAAAACACACATACTAATCCATGTCCGAATCACAATCCAAAAGCAATGGTAAAACCTTTGGAACTGACAAGTTAGGTTAGACACGTGAACTTCCACCAGGGAAGTGAGGCCGGGTGCTCTGGATGGGTAAGCACCGCCTGTTTAGCTAGCTACACCCGTCACGTGTGTAATCAAAATTGTGTAAAAGGAACATGGAACTATGAGACGTCAAATATATCCAGGGCAATCCTGGACACAGAGACATCAAACTTATCAACAATACTGTGATGACGGCCATAAAAAATTTTCAGGGCCTTGATAAACCTAGGCTTGCAATATCCCTGAGTCAACAATTTATTTGCGAGTTTCCAAATATTCACTTTGCTTTCGGATTGTGATTTGGACATGGGTTAGGGTTTGTTTTTGATTTGTTGGGAGCTGCTGTCGTTCATTTGTTGTGGATTGACAGACCACTGCTAGAGTGCTCACTCCATAGGTGGGAGGTAGTGGGTTCGAATCCTGACCCAAGACTGGAAAGTGGGTATAGACTGTTCTTTCGCCAAACACTCGGCGTTATCAAATAAAAGTAACAGTTCTTTAGGAAAGGAACTTAAAGTAAACGAGGTCCCATATAACGGTAGGCGTGGCAACATAAAAAGCGTCTTCAGCGCAACGCACAGGCAAAATTATTGCACCTTCGACCATAGTTGTCGACTTACCATCGCCTATAGCTGGCAACGACTCGATATAAATGAAATATTTAAACTGAGACGTTAAACATCAGCTGTTTAAACTTAATAGCGTTTTTTCAAAAATATTTTCGATTTTTTTCATGTATGGCGTGTGTAGCTATTGTCAAAATGTCCAAATCATAATCCCAAAAAGCAAAATCAAAACTTTAAAACAGATGTTTATAAATTGTGCTATACACGTGAACTTTCACTAGTGAAGTGTGTCTTTGGAGCACATCCTATTTACTCTACTTCAGAGAAATATATTTTAAATGTATACACAAATATTTTGTAGATTTGCAATAAGACGGATGCAAATCAATAATTCGTGTACTAAAATTAGTCGTTCCTAAATTTTATTTCCATTAATGCACCTAAATATTTTTGTTGCAATGATAACTAATTGGGCAAGATGTCAGTGCATTTCATGTGAAGTAATGCTGACAGATGAATTTACCATTTCCATAGGTGCGTACGGGGTGCAATGAAGGGTAACTCAAAGGTTTGGATGTGTTTGATACATGTTCAACATTTTTCAAAGACCTTAACAAATTGCATATTGTCGGATGCTATTGTAAAATATTGAATAAAGTAAGAATAAAACCAAAATCTGGAAGTTTAACAACAACTCGCTTTATATAAGTGAACTTATTTATATATATTCAAAAATAAAAAATAAAATGGTTTCTATTATATCATTGAATTTATGCTTTGTTAAACAAATTTCATCGCTGTGTACAGTTGTTTCACATAAGTAAATATTTTATCGTTTTAGAAAATATTTAACTTATTTTACTTTTTAAGTTTTCTTGTACTATTTAAACAAGTTTTGAATATTTAAAATCTCGCACATATGATAAACATTATCGACATATATATAAACAAGCTGCCACGATAGAACGCTTTTTGTAATACAATTATGTAGTGTGTCTACCGTCCTTGATTCCCACAGTTTTCTGATACGTATATTACTCTGTAACTCTCAACTGACAGAGAATTGAAGCTTCCATTCCTAGCCTGACTGCAGTTACTTACAAATCAAAATGGCGCCAATATACAGCGCATATTTCATAGTAATAATTTTACAATTTTCATCTTTATCTGCCTCGTCAGCTGAGAATAGAGATAATACAGAATTTAGGCTAACCAGAGAAGAATATCAAGGTAAATATTAATTTGAAATTGTTTGACCAAAGAATGCCAGATTCACTTTTACTTTGCTTTAGGATTGTGGTTTGGGCATTGATTGTTATGTTTGCTTTTGATTAGAATTGAATTATTTTCAAATCATTAATCAATATTTACCTCAGTTTGATAAAAGTTAATACAATAACAATTTTTTAAACAAGAAGTTAAATATGGCAGATGCTACTATAGTGTTATTCATAAAGGAGGGTCCATCCAATACATGGGAAGTATAAAGATTCGCAGTTAATATATTATACAGTCCAACATGTGTTAAAGGCCACCTCTATATAAGGGCTACCTGTCTATAAAGGGCACTTTCAATTCCTCCCGAGCCATTTTACTCTTTATTTAACCTCTATATAACGGCCACTGTTTAACTGAGCCAGAGGCCACCCTATTTTTGTACAAAATGGCTCAGGAACCTGTCTATAAAGGCCACTTTTTATTCATATTTTGGGGACAAGTTTTGTTATAGTTTCTAAAAATTTGTGGAAAAATGTTGATTCATTTAGTTTTTAAAAAATCTTGAAGCTGAAATTAGATTTGTAAACATTGATTATTTAACTTTAAACCATTGATCATTAAACTAAGTACATGTAACCAAATCTGTATGTTGATAAGAAAAGAATTTTTGAAACTTTTTTAAAAATTAAAAAAAATTCCTAAGTCATTTATCCTCATGTCAACAAATGAAGTCATAAAGCACTAAGGATAAATTATTACTCATTATTAATTATGATACCTATACTATTTTCTATTGTTTTCATTACTGGCTCCTACCTATTAAAGAAAACATGTCTTTATTTAAGATATGTGTACATACTTGGTGATTTTAAGGGTTTTTTCAAAGATTGATAAATAGTGTGGTAAGAAGATTTTTCTTTAATTGTTTTCAAAGAATTATTCTGTTAAAATTAGCTAATGCCTTTTTTGTAACAAAAATTGGAACAAATAAAATAAATAAATCAGAACTGCTCACTATTTTTCCAACTAATATTTATATTGAAGTCATAACTGGATTTACAAACCTCTATATAAAGGCCACCTGTCCATAAGGACCACTTTTGCAACTTCCCCCGAGTGGCCTTAGACAGGTTAGATGGATATCATATATGCACATGATAACTGTTCTCATCATGTACACAAAATAATTACATGTGATCCCTATGCATAAACGTGGTCGACAGCAATCAAAGAGTGAATTAAAAGTCAAGTGGACAGCTCAATGTTGTTTGCATATACTACTACTACTTCTACTACCATAGCAACAAATATATCATAACCAAAATGCCAATGGGTCTTATCGCTCACCTGGATGACATTGTAGTACTTACTGAATTAACACTAATTAAAATTCTATAGTTTCACTAACTAGACTTATTGAATAATTAATGTTTAGCTGTTGCAGTTCAATAGAAAAGCAGGCCCACAAATCACAATCTAGGAACTAAGTAAAAACTTTGAAATAAAAAAATATACCAAATCCTGCTTATGTAATAAAATGTTATTGTCCATGTTATTGCTATGATAACTGTTAATTACACACCTGGTGAGTGTAACTAGCTGAACAAGAGGACCACGCGGCCTCACTTTCCTGGTGAAAGATCGCGTGTTTAACTTAATTTGTCAGTTTCAAAATTACCCTGGATATATTTGACGTCCCATAGTTCCATGTTTTTTCCATTCTCAATTTTGATAACACACATGGTGCGTGTAGCTAGCTAAACAGGAGGCGTAACCGGAACAAACGTCCTCACTTCCCTGGTGGAAGTTCACGTTTAACCTAATCTGACAGCTTCAAAATTTTACAAACAGATTGGTATGTTGTTTCGACATATAACACGCTATGACAGAACTAGTTCTCACTACGGGAACTTTATATAGCGAATCTAGCTACTTACAAATAAATTGTTGAGGCAGAAATATTGCAAGTCTTGGCTTATTCAGGACATCAAAGATATTATGGTCGTCATCACAATGTTGTTGATAAATATGATGCTTTTTTAACTAGTAAAACATTTAGATATCCTCGGGTATGTTTGATCCACAAGTAGAGATACTAGCGCAGGAGTTTAAATCACCTATTGTACCAGTGTCAATTCTAAATGATAAAAGTGCCCGTCGTAATGCAATGGTAAATCCTTTTAATTTTTTTTTGGAAAACAATAAGATATGCCAGATATATAAAATAATTTACCATTCAATGACATGTTATTAATTTATCTAATCTTTTTTGCAGAAATGAAAAAGCGTCTCTCCTATTTGGAATCGAAAAGTAATTCTTGTGAAGAGGATAAAGTACGCTTTGCTGATTACTATAAAGCGGTAGTAGATCTATATAGAAGAGTAACAACCACGGAGAAAGAAAACCTTAACCTTTCACAAAATGTACAAAAACTAATCAATGAAAAACAGGAAGCGGAACAAGCGATAGATAGACTAAAAATAGAACAGCAGGAAATGAAACAATCTGTGCAGGAAATGACGCACGTCGTCGCCGAACTAAGGCGGGATATAGAAAATATCACACAACAACAGGAAGTAATACACAACATACAAAATATGAGAACAGGTATTGATGATATAAGACAAAGTGTTTGTAACTTTCATCCACAACTCGAACTTCATCAGCACATTGATCGTGTTAAACAATCCGTTCAGGTTATAAACGAAAAAGTGGAAAATTTAACCTTACATAAAGAACAGGCGGGAAAAAAAAAAGAAATTAATGCCAGAAATATATCTGCAACATCAGACCAGATCTTAAACACACAACAATTTAACACATTGGACTTGAATATGAGACAGTTAAATATATCTATAGAAAGTAAAGTAGAAAATATCACCCGCGTTATTGAAACAAACAAAGACGAAACCAAAATTAAATTCAGAGTTGTAGATGATAAACTTTCAATGATCTCTTCAGAGTTGGCCTCTTCAGTGTCAAAATTAGATAGCAGGATCATTTCTTTAAACACTACATATCAGGAGGCTGTATCAAGGATTGCTCATTTGGTAAGCGGAGGCTTTATTAAAGGTAGGACGAAAAGTTAATGTGATTTTAATTATTAACCACCCATGTCCAAATCTCGATCCCAAAGCAAAAGCCTGCAAAATACGTTATAGACATAACATACCATCAGGGAAGTGAGATCTGTTATGTTTAGCTAATACACCAGCCATGTGTGTGATCCAAATTGTTTGTCATTTAAATATCTGTATATGGAGTTGAATGATTTGGCGACAGTTTCTCTCTAGATTTAACAAGATTATGCCTAAATTTTGCTTCATACTAATAAAGAAACAAATAATGGTGCACACTTTGTGCAATTCAAATGTTCTTAAAACCTTTGAAACTGGCAACATATATAAACACGTAAAATTCCATCAACGAAGTTAAGCATGGTGCTCCGGAAGGTTAAGGACCTCCTGTTTATCTATTTTCATCCACAAGGTGTGAAATTAAAATTAAAATTGAAATGAACATTGAACTATGATATGTTAAATATAAAGTTTAAATAAAAATACAACATACTTGTAATTACATATTATACCAGTTTTAATTTTACAGCACAACGGCCGTTTCGGAATACAATTCCTCATCAGTAGTGCTTGGACCAAAATGATGAAACCAAAATTATTTTGAAGATGTTCAAAAGCTACCCAAAGGACCAAAATATATTTTACCAAATTAGCCTAAGGAAATACTTTGCATGAGGGAGTATACCTTAGTTTTAAATGATACTGTTACGACGGCCATAACACTTTTAATGACCTTAATCATTTTAGGTTTGCAATATTCCTGCGTCAATGATTTATTTGTGAAGATATAATGTTTTCGTAGTGGGAATAAGTTCTACCATAGCGCATTAATTATGAAACAAATGCACCATAAGTTGGTGAAGCAGATATATTGCTCTACCATAGTGTAAAACAATAGGCGCCGTTAATCGAAAGAAAAAAATAAATGTATATCTAAAACTTTTCAAACAGTTAAGTACTCACCCACTGTATGTTTTCCGATTTTCAGGGATAGCCAGGGTTTTCTGAACATAGTTCCATTTTCCGGTCACTCAAATTTATTACACACGTGGCGGGTGTAGCTAGCTCAACAGGAGGTGCTTACCCTTCCGGAGCACTTAGCCTCACTAACCTGGTAGATGTTAACGTATTAACCTAATTTGTTAGTTTTCAATGTTTCACTTTGCTTCTGGATTGTGATTTGGACATTGATAAGTATGATTGTTTTGAAGAAAATACCTAAATCGTGAGAAAAAAAGCGGAACTAGTTTCCTTGTGAGCATGTTTTTCCAGGCATGTATCAATTGATGCATATGACCGTCATCTCTAATAGCATTGTCAACAGCATGATTGTTCTTTGATTTTAAACACGGTGGTTAAGGTTGTACACGGGGAATTGACGGATTGCCGGCCACGCCCACAATGATCCGACAAAGGCCCGGCATGCTTGAAATGCAGACCAAAACAAAAAAAACTGGGCCTGGATTGTACCATTTAATGACGTCACTGATAGTAGTACGTCATTAGTTGCCGTGACGCTGCTTGGGTACCGTGATAGTGGCCAGTGTCGGAACACAAAAGACATGGCGGCGATACATCAATTGTTGTCAAAAAGCAGATGTACAGTTGTCATTTGTATTTTAGCATTCGGATCACCTGTCGATAATATAATTTGTTTTGATATACCTATTTCAGCCTTTATTTTTGAGCATTTGGTAGCTGCCACATCATTTTAATTCCCTCCGTAAATGAAGAAAATCATGAGATATCCATAACAATTTATTTGTCGCGAGTGAAGAAACGAAAACTTATTATTTTATCGGTAACTTTTTAAATATGTTTCATTTTATTTACATTTTTCAAATTATACGATTCTGTAGTTTCATTAAAGGATGTATACGGACAAATATTATAAGTTATACAGGGATTTAGCAGGTTACACGGCCCATGTACCCCGTCAAAGATTAATGTACCCTGTCATCCTTCAAAGCGTTAACAGTTGGATCTTTTTAACTTCTATTTCGTATGTTATGTGACTTCCGTACGTTGTCACCATGTTTGTTTACCGTAACTAGACGTAAGAGATGTACAAGTTACTTCCCTTTTACTGTTAAACGTCGCTTGCGTTCTTGTACCCAGGCAGATTTTCGAACATAGTTATATTTACCCCGGCAAGGTAACTAATCGCTATGCGAGAAATTTCTTTGAAGGGTGACAAAAGGAAATGACTCATAGGAAATTACTTTCAACATTTACATTAATGAACTATTGGTTAAAAGTACTTTTTATCCATAGAATAAGTTTCGTGTTAAAGTGTCAATTTAATAAAAATATCTGTGGTATCGGGTATCATTATATGTACATGAAAATTGCGATTTAAAGCAGAAATGACCATACATCTAACCCCATATATTGCTATTTCATAATGATAGCAGACCTGCCAGTGAAAAAAAACGAATATTCAATTTCACGATGTAAATTCAGAACTTCAGACCAACTTTGATAAAAGTAGCCTTGAATAAATTACTTTTTTCGTCAAGAAAACGATAAAATACTACATATAGTGTTTAAACCTCGCAGTTAAATAAGTATTTTGATATTTATCCGACTCGAGAGTGCCTTTTTTGACCTTGACCATTTTTACCTGTGGTGAAATTTTGTTTAATGAATAAATCCGCTGGTCAGTAGGCTATCCTATTGATTTTCTTCATTGAAATGAAAACTAGACACAGACGAGGGAAATAATGTTTTACCTATAACATGCTAAAAGGGACAAGAATAGCCATATGAAAAAGAAATATGCATTTGTTGAAGAGAGATTAGAATAGGAAAATGCAATTTTCCTTAGGACATCCTTACATCTACTTTAGAACAGAAATTTCTCATGTACAGCCTTAATTACAATGTTAATGTATTTCAGGGGAAAAGGGTGAACCAGGATGGCCTGGAATACCTGGAGAGAGGGGTTTCTTTGGATCACCTGGTTCTAAAGGCAACAAAGGAGAAACTGGTTTACCTGGAATAGATGGTGATATCGGATCACCAGGTATGTATCAAATGCAAACACAACGGTCAATATTCAAATAAACATCTAAATAAACATCTCAAAATCAAAGTAAAAAAGTTCAAAACAAAGTCAATGATCAGGGAAGTGAAAAAAACTTTTTTCAGTGACAAGGAGAGTAATGCCTTATGTTCGAGAAGGTTATTGGAAATGGCAGCGATTTTAAATTTCAAAACACCAGCAGATATGTTTAAAAAAAGCAGAGCAAAAAACAATATAAATTCTTGTATATTTGTGAACAATTGTACACAATAACAAACTTTAAATACTTACAAGTATCATGTGAGTTGGCGACCATTTTTTCCGCCATATTGGAAATGGCGGTCACGTTAGATCTTTCGGTTGACTCCATATCTGAAAATAATCTCCAGGTCATGAACTGTAATCATGTAAAATTTAATGCTTTTAACAAAAAAGAAAAACACAATTTAAGAAATTTATTACACGAAGGTAGTTTCCATTTTCATTGGGACTTTTACATGAGGAATGGAGTAAAATACTGAAATATAATCAGACGACATCTTACTTTTTAGGAGATAATTAGACCACTTTTATTAAGTTAGGTTCTGTTCTGACAGTGCGATCATAGCGGTTGTCAGCTTGACTAGTAGACCAATTCAACTTGGCAATCGAAATCCAATATCTTATTGTGCAGATCACAATTATTCTCATGTATTTTAAATTCAGAGAATGTAAACTTTAGAGCAGTATATCCATTAACAATAGGTAGTAAAAACAAACCAACAGCAGAAAATTGCATTTTACGGAGCGTGTTTTGCACTCTATGATGTTTATGATCGTTAAAAACGCATTATACATATATATTTAAAAAAAAGAAAAAACAAAAAAAACCTGAATGGTGGCATTCATCCTCCTGGAAGTCATTTTCGTTCACCCTGCAATTAGCAAAGATAACTTTGCAACAAAATGCCTACTCGTTCATATAATAATATGTTAAAACAATAAGGAAAGAAGTAATAATGTATGGTGATTACACACATCTTGTAATAGATTAAATAGTTTTGTGTCGATTAGGTTTGCATATCTGTATATTATGACCGGAGATTGGGCAGATTTTGATCATGTCACATTCTTAATTAAGCGGAAATGATGGAGGTGAGCTGTATGCCAATTGGCGTATCGCCAGTCATGCCTTTTATGTTCCAACGATGGACGCTATCGCGACAACTAATGATGGACTAGTGTCAGTGACGTCATTGAATGTCATAATTCAGGCCGAATTTTCATTTTTTTGTGTGTGTAATTCATGCAAACCGGGCCTTTGTGAACATTGTGGACGTGGCCGGTGATCCGCCGATTGTTGATTGGCTAACATTGGTTACCATTTTTGTATCGACATTTGACAGTCACCATAGGTGATTGTTTGTGGAATTATCATTATAATGTGCATAGAGATGACTTTTAAAATTTATTTTGTATGTTATTTTATATAGTAAAATCAAACATACCAATTTATTTCAAAATCAATCCGAAAGCAAAGTTAAAAAGTTAAATTAAGTTAAACAAAAAAGAAAATTCATACAAAGAAGTAACCTGCATACAAATAAACTGTTTACGCCAGGATATTGCAAGTCTAGGCTTAACAAACCCCTCCCCAAAAAAATCTTATGACCATCTCAATATCGTTCATGAATATAATATTTTCGGTATTCGAAACTACCCTGGGTATTTTTGACGTATAATAGTTCCATGTTCCATTCATTCTTTAATTTAATTACACACGCAGGTGTAAGTAGCTAAACAAGAGGTCGCGCCATCCCAGGGTACCCGGCGTCATTTCTCTAGTGGGAGGTAAAGTATTTAAATTAATTTGCCATTTTAAGCTCACCTGGCCTAAAAGGCCATGTGAGCTTTTGCCATCACTTTGCGTCCGTCGTCGTCGTCGTCGTCCGTCCGTCGTTAAAGATCAACTCCTCAGAAACCGCTGGGCCATTTGCAACCAAACTTTGTCCTTGGGTGGTCTACTTTAAAAATTGTGTCCGACATGTCCGCACCTAATCCAAGATGGCCGCCAGCTGGTAACATAGATTAACATTGGACCCTATGGGAAAATATGTTCAAAGATATTTTTCTCTGAAACTACTGAGCCAATTGGAACCAAACTTGGTCACAATAGTCCTTAGATGGTACCTTCTGAAACCGGTGTTTTTTAAGTTTGCACCTAATCCAAGATGGCGGCCAGCGAGGAACATAGGTTAACATTGGACCCTATGAGAACAATATCAAAGATCTTTTTCTCTAAAACCCTTTAGCCAATGGAAACCAAACTTGGCCACAATAGTATTTGATGGCCCCCTACAACATTGGGGTTTTTGAGGGCCACACCAAATCCAAGATGGCCGCCAGCGGAGAACATATTTTAACATTGACCTTATGGGAAAATATGTTCAAAGATATTTTTCTCTGAAACTAGTGAGCCAATTGGAATTAAATTTGGTCACAGTAGTCCTTAGATGGTACCTTCTGAAACCGGTGTTTTTTAAGTCTGCACCTAATCCAAGATGGCGGCCAACGGGGAACATAGGTTAACATTGGACCCTATAGGAACAATATCAAAGATCTTTTTCTCTAAAACCCTTTAGCCAATTGGAACCAAACTTGGCCACAATAGTCTTTGAATGCCCCCTTCAACATTGGGGTTTTTGAGGCCGCCCCAAATTCAAGATGGCCACCAGCAGAGAACATATTTTAACATTGGACCTTATGGGAAAATACATTCAAAGATATTTTTCTCTGAAACTAGTGAGCCAATTAGAACCAAACTTGGTCACAGTAGTCCTTAGATGGTACCATCTGAAACCGGTGTTTTTTTAAGTCTGCACCTAATCCAAGATGGCGGCCAGCGGGGAACATAGGTTAACATTGGACTCTATGGGAACAATATCAAATATCTTTTTCTCTAAAACCCAATTCTCTAAAGCCAATTGGAACCAAACTTGGCCACAATAGTCTTTTGGTGGCCCCCTACAACATTGGGGTTTTTGAGGGCTGCACCAAATCCAAGATGGCCATCAGTGGAGAACATATTTTAACATTGGACCTTATGGGAAAATATGTTCAAAGATATTTTTCTCTAAAACTACTGAGCCAATTAGAACCAAACTTGGTCATAGTAGTCCTTAGATGATACCTTCTGAAACCGGTGTTTTTTTTAAGTCTGCACCTGATCCAAGATGGCCGCCAACGGGAAACAAGGTTAACATTGGACCCTATGGGAACAATATCAAAGATCTTTTTCTCTAAAACCCCTAAGCCAATTGGAACCAAACTTGGCCACAATAGTCTTTGGGTGGCCCTCTACAACATTGGTGTTTTGAGGGCCACACAAAATCCAAGATGGCCGTCAGTGGAAAACATATTTTAACATTGGACCCTATGGGAAAATAAGTTCAAACATATTTTTCTCTAAAACTACTGAGTCAATTGGAACCAAACTCGGCTACAATAGTCATTGGGTCTTTACATTTGGTATTTTAAAATAACATCTGCATTTAAAAATCAACTCCTGTGAAACCACTTGGCCAATTGCAATGATATTTGGTATGTATCTTAGTCTTGGAGAGTACATGTCAGTCTGCCATATGACTTTTGTCTTTGACCTAAACTTAACCCTCCAGTGACTATGTTGAACTTTTTGGATTAGGTCAGTTTCTCTGAATCTCGAATGCTACACATGGTAGGTCAATGATATTTGGTATATAGCTTGATCTTGGATAGTACATCAATCAGACTGCCTTATGGCTTTTGTCCTTGACCTTAATTTCATGGTCCATTGACCAGTTTTTGGATAAGGAAAATTTCTCAGGTATTAAACATGAAAAGTCGATGATACTTGGTATGTATTGTCTCAAAATTTTGAAATATGGTTTAGTTTTGAAAGGAAATAATATTGAAATTTTGTGGTAGAAATAAATATTGTGTAATAAATTTCAAGCATTTATTTAAACATCAGACAATCTGTTGATTTCATTCTGCAACAGCTCTACCTAGGTGAGCTATACAGGCTCCTGGGAGCCTCTAGTGTCATTTGCAATATTTTTTAATTTTGCTTTCGTATTGTGATTTGGACTTGGACTGGCATGTTTATTTTTTATTGCAATTCAAAATTATATTTCTTTGTTTGAGATAATTTGGAATCATATGACAGTATAATTTACACACTTGTTTGCAGCCAGTTCTAAGTTTTGTTTATTGGTTTACCATTTTCATGTATTTGAATTGCAACACGCTTATTTTAGCAACACTGACAAATTTCTTCATTTTTCAAATTATACGATTCTGTAGTTTCATTAAAGGATGTATACGGATAAATATTATAACTTATACAGGGTTTTAGCAGGTTACACGGCCCCATGTACCCCGTCAAAGATTAATGTACCCTGTCATCCTTCAAAGTGTTACCAGTTGGATCAACGTCGCGTGCGTTCATGTACCCCGGCAGATTTTCGAACATAGTTATATGTACCCCGGCAAGGTAACTAATCGCTATGCGAGAAATTTCTTTGAAGGGTGACAAAAGGAAATGACTTATAGGAAATTACTTTCAAAATTTACATTAATGAACTATTGGTTAAAAGTACTTTTTATCCATAGAATAAGTTTCGTATTAAAGTGTCATTTCAATAAAAATATCTGTGGTATCGGGTATCATTATATGTACATGAAAATTGCGATTTAAAGCAGAAATGACCATACATCTAACCCCATATATTGCTATTTCATAATGATAGCAGACCTGCCAGTGAAAAAAAACGAATATTCAATTTCACGATGTAAATTCAGAACCTCATACGAACTTTGATAAAAGTAGCCTTGAATAAATTACTTTTTTCGTCAAGAAAACGATAAAATATTACATATTGTGTTTAAAACTCGCAGTTAAATAAGTATTTTGATATTTAACCGACTCGAGAGTGCCTTTTTTGACCTTGACCATTTTTACCTGTGGTGAAATTTTGTTTAATGAATAAATCCGCTGGTCAGTAGGCTTTCCTATTGATTTTCTTCATTGAAATGAAAACTAGACACAGACGAGGGAAATAATGTTTTACCTATAACATGCTAAAAGGGACAAAAATAGCCATATGAAAAAGAAATATGCATTTGTTGACGAGAGATTAGAATAGGAAAATGCAATTTTCCTTAGGACATCCTTACATCTACTTTAGAACAGCAATTTCTCGTGTACAGCATTAATTACAATGTTAATGTATTTCAGGGGAAAAGGGTGAACCAGGATGGCCTGGAATACCTGGAGAGAGGGGTTTCTTTGGATCACCTGGTTCTAAAGGCAACAAAGGAGAAACTGGTTTACCTGGAATAGATGGTGATATCGGATCACCAGGTATGTATCAAATGCAAACACAACGGTCAATATTCAAATAAACATCTAAATAAACATTTCAAAATCAAAGTAAAAAAGTTCAAAACAAAGTCAATGATCAGGGAGGTGAAAAAACTTTTTTCAGTGACAAGGAGAGTAATGCCTTATGTTCGAGAAGGTTATTGGAAATGGCAGCGATTTTAAATTTCAAAACACCAGCAGATATGTTTAAAAAAGCAGAGCAAAAAACAATATAAATTCTTGTATATTTGTGAACAATTGTACACAATAACAAACTTTAAATACTTACAAGTATCATGTGAGTTGGCGACCATTTTTCCGCCATATTGGAAATGGCGGTCACGTTAGATCTGTTGGTTGGCTCCATATCTGAAAATAATCTCCAGGTCATGAACTGTAATCATGTCAAATTTATTGCTTTTAACAAAAAAAGAAAAACACAATTAAAGACATTTATTGCACGTAGGTAGTTTCCATTTTCATTGGGACTTTTACATGAGGAATGGAGAAAAATACTGAAATATAATCAGACGACATCTTACTTTTTGGGAGATAAATAGACCACTTTTATTAAGTTAGGTTCTGTTCTGACAGTGCGATCATAGCGGTTGTCAGCTTGACCAGTAGACCAATTCAACTTGGCAATCGAAATCCAAGATCTTATTGTGCAGATCACAATCATTCTGTATTTTAAATGCAGAGAATGTAAACATTAGAGCAGTATATCCATTAACAATAGGTAGTAAAATCAAACCAACAGCAGAGAATTGCATTTTGCGGAGCGTTTTTTGCACTCTATGATGTTTATGATCGTTAAAAACGCATTATACTATTTTTAAAAAAAAAAAAAAAAAAGAAAAAAAAAAAAGGAATGGTGACATTCATCCTGCTGGAAGCAATTTTCGTTCACCCTACAATTAGCAAAGATGACTTTGCAACAAAATGCCTACTCGTTCATATAATAATATGTTAAAAAATAAGCAAAGAAGTAATAATGTATGGTGATTACACACATCTTGTAATAGATGTCTCTGTGATGTCTCTGTCTCTTTGATGTCTCTGTGTCCAGGATTGCCTTGGATATATTTGACGTCTCATAGTTCCATGTTCCTTTCACACAATTTTGATTACACACGTAACGGGTGTAGCTAGCTAAACAGGAGGTGCTTACCCTTCCGGAGCACCCGGCCTCACTTCCCTAGTGGAGGTTCACGTGTCTAACCTAACTTGTCAGTTCCAAAGTTTTAACTTTGCTTCTGGATTATAATTCGGAAATGGAATAGTATGTTTGTTTTTGATTAATTAGTTTTGTGTCGAGTAGGTATGTATCTGTATATTATGACCGGAGATTGGGCAGATTTTGATCATGTCACATTCTTAATTAAGCCGAAATGATGGAGGTGAGCTGTATGCCAATTGTGGTATCGCCGGTCATGCCTTTTATGTTCCAACGATGGACGCTATCGCGACAACTAATGATAGATTAGTGTCAGTGACGTCATTAAATGTCATAATTCAGGCCTAATTTTCATTTTCTGTGTGTGTAATTCAAGCAAACCGGCCTTTGTAGGAACATTGTGGGCGTGGCCGGTGATCCGTCGATTGTTGATTGGCTAACACTGGTTACCATTTTTGTATCGATATTGACAGTCACCATAGGTGATTGTTTTTGGAATTATCATTTTAATGTGCATAGAGATGACTTTTAAAATTTATTTTGTATGTTATTTTATATAGTAAAATCAAACATACCAATTTATTTCAAAATCAATCCGAAAGCAAAGTTAACAAGTTAAATTAAGTTAAACAAAAAAGAAAATTCATACAAAGAAGTAACCTGCATTCAAATAAACTGTTTACGCCAGGATATTGCAAGTCTAGGCTTAACAACCCCCCACCCCTTAAAAAATCTTATGACCATCCCAATATCGTTTATAAATATAATATTTTCGGTATTCGAAATTACCCTGGATATATTTGACGTATAATAGTTCCATGTTCCATTCATTCTTTAATTTGATTACACATGCAGTTGTAAGTAGCTAAACGAGAAGTACACGCCTTTCTAGGGTACCCGGTTTCACTTCTCTGGTGGGAGGTAAAGTATTTTAATTAATTTGCCATTTTGTCATTTTGCAATATTTTTAGTTTGCTTTCGTATTGTGATTTGGACTTAGATTGGCATGTTTATTTTTGATTGTAATTCAAAAATTATATTGCTTTATTTGAAAGAATTTTTAAAGATATGACAGTATAATTTACACACTTGTTTGCCGTCAGTTCTGAGTTTTGTTCATTGGTTTACCATTTTCATGTATTTGAATTGCAAAACGCTTATTTTAGCAACACTGACAAATTTTTTTATTATAACCATTCTGTACTGTACTTTCTAAATATTTTTCTTTTAGACCTTTTTAACCACATTTCTGTTAAAAATTTGATGATTTACAACTGTTTGTTTGTTGCATTTTTTTTTGTATGTACTCCAGGGGTCCTGGAGAGATGGGTTTTCCTGGAGTACCTGGATCTAAAGGCAACAAAGGAGAAACTGGTTTACCAGGAACGAATGGTGAACAGGGTTTGCCAGGTATGTACAGCAACACAATGACTACGACTTAACTAGCCTAGTCATTTGCGTTGGTAAATAAGTCGCAATTTTTTTCTCACTACCGTGTACTTGCTCCTGAAGTCTAGGTCAACCGTAATAAGAATGATTATCATCATCATCATCATCATCATCATCATCATCATCATCATCTCATCATCATCATCATTATCGTTGTCGTAGTAGACATTTCCCACTTCAACATACTGCTAACGCTGACCATAGATTGGGGGTCATTTCCAAAGATATAACTTATTTAGTTGACACATAAAAGTTAAATACGAAAATGGTGTACGGTTTGAATATTACTCATTGTTCTTCCACAAATTAAACCAGAGGTATATTTCATTACGGTTTTAATTATCAAACGCGGGTGACGTCATATAGCGTTCAATATTCTGTACACTTTAATTTCCATCTTTAACATTCTACAGGGTTGAACTCTTGTTTAATTTTCTTTCTTTATTTAGAAAAGCGTGACATTTTCCGAGAACCGTTTCTGTGTGTAAAAATATATTTTGTCACTTAAAATACTACATTGAGAAGGAAGGAAATGGTAACGTTGTTCCTCCCGGTTGATATTGTTGTGTGTGATTTTGATGTCACAAAAACGCACACACTGTATTACGAATTAGATTAGTGCTGTCCATTGTTACTTAAATGATATTAAAAAGAAATGACATCAATAAAAGATTGTGGAGAAACTTTTATCCAAAGAACAAGGGCACTAGTCGAAAGCATCTAATGATAGAAGTTGTATAGTAAGAGAACCGAATCGTCGTATATAATGGAAAGTGGCCTCGACTTAAAAAGCTAAAAATAATGATATAGAAATAAAACATTAAAATGTAATAAAATAAAAACGCGAACCTACCAAAAGGATGGTCTACGTGAGGACAAGACAGAGTTAATAGAATTCATCATTCAGAAAATTCCAACACTATCAAATATTTTGGCTTTTCATAAGATGCAGAACTAACTAATTTATATTAAACATTATTTGCATTTTTTCTATAGGAGAATGAAGGAAAAAACATGGATATAAT
Source organism: Anadara kagoshimensis (assembly GCA_021292105.1). Taxonomy (NCBI): domain Eukaryota; kingdom Metazoa; phylum Mollusca; class Bivalvia; order Arcoida; family Arcidae; genus Anadara; species Anadara kagoshimensis. The sequence continues at coordinate 9,397,278 of CM037867.1, read as the reverse complement.
AGAAGGCTCTTTTACTCTTGGAGAAATAAGAATACTTTTACTACTCAAGCGGTCTTTTTAATTATCCAATAATAGCCGGTAATGTGAGTGTGATTAGTAGGTCAACGCAACTTGGAAACACAACGTCGTATTTAATTTCAGACCGCAATCATTCACATAAAATGCAAAGAATGTGAGCTTTAGATAGGTTTGTTCATTACATGAATATAATAGGATGAATTGATTTTAGGAGTATTTTAATAATTAATACGTTCGTCCTGTGCTTGTTTAATACGTAAATTTTCAAACTCAAGAATGACTCCATTTAAGGTTGCATGTTAAACGTGATGAAATTAATTTTTCTATTGTAAATTCATCATTTATATACAGCAATATTTCTACTTCTCATGGTTATGGTGTTTTGGTATCAGAGTTCATGCGTAATGGTGGATTTTGTTCTATTTACGAGCACTTTATACCATGATGCTGCTTTCAAATCAATTAGTTATACAGGAATATGGCAAAACTGGGCTTATCGAAGCCCACAAAACGTTTAATGGTCGATATCACAATAACGGCATAATAATAATAATAATAGGTATGTTCTACGCCCTATAGTTCCTTGTTTCATTGATTCTCAGTTTTGGTACACAAATGATGAGTGTAAATAGCTAAATAGTGCGTATCCTTCTGGAGAATCCTGCTTCGCTTTCCATATTTAACTTAATTTTTCATATTTCAAAGTTTTTACTTTGCTCTTGGGCTATATGACCGTACAATTTACACTTGTTAACAGTCACTTTTGAGTTTTGTTTTTAGTTTATTTCATGATTTGTATTTGAAATTCCATGTTTGGTTTTGATGGCAAGGCAATTCAAAAACAGTATTGCTTTTTTGAGAGAAATTGCAACAGACAAGACACGACACAGAACCATCAACCTGATCAACAATACTGTGATGACGGCCATAAAACTTTTTGAAGGCCTTGATAACCATAGGCTTGAAATACCCCTGAGTCAACAATTTATTTGCAGCCTTTTTGTACAAAGTCCCCGTAGTGGGATCAAGCTCTGCCATACCGTATTAATTGGGAAACAAATACACCAAAAGCATGAGAAGCGGGTATATTGCTGCATAGAAAAGGAAAATTGACAATAGAATTGAAGTTATCACGTTTGTCATAAAGTTTCAAATATAGCCCTTGGTAGCGTCATAATTTAGGTTTTAGTCTAAATATGAAGCAGGACTTGATGAATCAGTCGTATCTTATTTCAAGCTCACTAAGATAAATGACATTTACATAGTCTCGAAATTTATTCAGTTTCATTTATTTGAATTTCAAAATGCATATTTTAGTTTTAGCTACAATGAAAAGATCTTTATTATGAACCTTCTTTTGAATACCTTTTATCTAATGGTTCAGTCCTTATTAAATTTTTTAATAATATGATGATTTACATACCTTTTATTGCACTTTGTTTTGTATATGATCCAGGGGTACCTGGTTTGCCGGGAATGAAAGGCCAAACAGGAAAAACGGGTTCACCAGGAACGGATGGTGCGATGGGGCCACCAGGTATGTAAAACAACACCGTGGGTCGTTTAGGGTAAGCTAAGCATTTGACTCTGTAAAATATGTCGTCAGTAAATTATCTAACTGGTTTTGAATTCTATCGTTATAATATGGTTGATTTACAAACGTTTTTTGTATATACTCCAGGGGAAACAGGTGTGCCGGGACCTAAAGGAAACAAAGGATCAACAGGAATGGATGGTGCGATAGGGTCACCAGGTATATACTGCTTCACTGTGGCTACAATAGAGACAACTAAGCCTTTTGCCTCGGCAAAACAAGTCGCAAATGAATTTTCTCACTACCACCTTGTAATTGCTCTTGAAATCCATTTGATTGTAGTAGGAATTATTAAAAACATCACAATCTATTTATGGCATTGACTTCAATTTTCTAAGTTTTTTTCCTAATTTCATGTCTATTCTACTCATCAATAGTAGCAGATTAGAGAGATTTCAGATTTCAGAGTAGAAAGTAAGGTTCCGATACTCACAATTTACGATATCCTATCTTAGAAGTCGAGAAGCTTTTCATGATTATCTTGTCAAGAACTTTTCCAATATGCTGTTACATGTATTTCAATTTCAATCTTGTTTCATATACCAATTAACATTTTTTATTTCATTGAAAGGGCAACCTGGGTCACCTGGACCTAAAGGAAATACTGGTTCAAGAGGAAAAGTTGGACCAAGGGGTCGACGAGGAAAAGACGGGTTACCTGGATTACCTGGACTACCAGGATTTAAAGGATCACGAGGAAAAGACGGTTTACCTGGGCTACCTGGATCAACAGCAGAGTAGAAAAGAGTTGGTCTGCATCTTATGAGTGGTGAGCACGGTTATCAAATATGTATAAAATAACAAAGTGTGTATAGTAGTGGATCCATCAGATAGAACAATCAAGGTACTTGATTTGAAGAGAAACGCTAAAATTCTACACACGTGATCTACGTGCATTATTTATTGGAATTGGTGTTTATGTCCATGACAAGTCTTTCTTTTCATTGAGAGTCTCTCAGAAGAAGACTATCATTTCATGGTAACATAATTGGACATTTTCTTATCCAGGATTCTTTTCTGATTATTATTTTATAATGGTCGATGATTTGTGATCAGTAGGCCAATGCAAATTTTCAATCAATGCAGTCAATTTTTTTATTTCATTTCAATCACAATTATTCACATGGTTTGCAAATGCAGACAGCGTAAAATTTATAAAAGTTAGTTTGCCTAATTTATATAGTTGTTAACATGTCCCACAGATTTCGCGTGTTGAACTGAATTTCTTAGTTTCAACTACTAGTATTTACTTTGCTTCTGGAATTTGATTTTGACTGGATTATTATGTTTGTTTTTAATTCACGTGTTTACACAAGAGGCCCAAGTACCTTAACGCTCACCTGAGTATGCCATTTCTCATTCACAATTACATTAATTTTCAGTAGTTAGGGCCTAGTGGAAGGGTATTTGCAAAGTAATTATTACTTGTCCTAAAAATGTTACCATACGTCTAATTATCTAATGACTAGCTTACGTAAATGTATTTAAAGCTGGTTAAAAGCACAAAGAAAAAACTAGGCCTTTCAGTAGTCTTACACATGTATGACCTTGACCTTTGAACCCATAACCTTTACCTATATATCAAAATGACCATTAGGTCAATTCCAACAATATTCTAATATGTATCAATATACAAAATGTTCAAATAACAATTTCGGTATGTGTTTGCATCTGTGACCTTGCCCATTGAACCCATGAACTTTATCTATATATCAAAATCAACGTTCAGTCAATACCTACAATATTCTTATATAACTGTCTATACAGAAAGTTTATAGTTTATAGTTTTTCATCCCAGATGATCTAAAATGGTTTCAAAGACTACAAAGTAGCCAGTATATATTGACCGCTTTATTTCTTAGGTAAACTTATCTTTACTTATGGTGACCTTGTTCGTTGATTGCCGTCGTGCGTGTAATGTGGTGCATTAACTTTGTTACATAGTCACTGTTTTCTCAAAAATCATTGGGTCAATTTTACTTAAACTTGAACAATAGCTTAAGTACTTGTAGGGGCATCAGAAAAGTAAATTTTATTGTTCTTACAACTCAGCAGCCACGAGGATGAGACCACAACTACGAAAAACATGTCATTTAAAACATCTGTTTTCTGGGATCATTGAGAGTCAAACGCTATACAGCTCATTCCACAAAGAACGTCACATATAGTAGAAAAATACATATATAACAAAATTCTTTTCATTTTGAAGTGATTTACTTAAAATCAGGGACATTGCTTGGTATCAACACAAGCTAATTTGCCAGCTAGTATTTTGTAGAAACACCTCTTGCTTGAATAACAGCTTTTAATGAGGGATTGTGCAATTTTAACATTCTGATTTTTTTTATCTTATACAAGTGCTATTTTTTTTAGCTATCTTCGTCTACTTTCTTTTTTAAGTAAATCACTTCTAAATGAAATGCATATTGTTGTATTTTTATTTTTGTCCCAACTGTAATTTTATAAGGGGCGATGTTTCTTTATTTGAAATTAGGGGTTGATTTTCTTTACGGAAATTAGGGGTTGATGTTTCTTTCATAAATGAGTTGTATGTAGTTGTGGTACCTTGGTGGGCTCTAAAATTCATCCTCTCCAGGGTGGGGGCAAATTAGTGGTTGCAGTCAAAATACAGTTTATTACTAATAAAGTGACAGTTTTTTTTTCGAATTCCGTAAATTTTAGTATAAGCAACATATGCATGATTAACTTCTCAATTATTTACTCAAACCAACCAGGCCCCAGTTTCTCAATCATTCCTTATCTAAGAATTTTCGTAACTTAAATCTTGCAAAATTTTAAATCTTTATGATTTTGTTAACTTTCAAGATATTAAGGAGATTAAAGGTGTCAATTTTAAGATCACTTCTACATTAAAACATCTGTATTAAGTTTTGACGAAATAATTATCAGTTGTTCCAAAAAAAGAAATTGCCAAAATTTGCTAAATTTAAGTTAAGGAACATCTTAGTTAAAAAATGATCGTAAAACCGGGGCCAGAAGTTCTATGATTTTGTTCAATATTTTTATAACATATGTTATAAGTATGATATCTCTGTATCCAAAGTTACCCTGGATATATCTGACTCATAAGTTGATATATTTGATATATAATTGAGTGAGAGGAACATGGAACTATGGGACGTCAAATATATCCAGGGCAATACTTGACACTAGAGACATCATACTTATCAACAATACTGTGATGACGACCAATTCAAACCATTTGTGTCATCGTGACATTCAAACTCACTTCTCTGTAGGAAGTTCGCGTATTTAACCTAACTTGCCAGTTACACAGTGAATATTCATATTTTTGCAAACTTTCTGCAATTCTTTAACCATTAGAACCTGTTATAGAAATTGGTTTTAAACAGAATCGTATTTTTTGCTTATAGTGTACAAGCAATTTAAAACAAATACACTGACAATTAATTATTAATTTATGTAACTCAGAATTAAAATAACATTGTCGACGTTTCTTTTGGTGAATTATGGGGTTAGGTCACACACACACACACACACACGCACACGCACACACACTCTTATTATATAAAGCATCAATGGAAGAAAAATATAAAACCACTAAAATATACATGTAACAGTTGACTTTGCCTATGAAATAAAAACTTTGATGCAGTTATAGATTTTAAATAGAATGTATATTATTGAAGGGAAATCGCTGATTTAAACATTCAAAATTCATAATAGTGGCTATTTACTATCTTAATTTGCTGCTAGGCCAATTCTACAAAATCGCAAAAATCAATATAAGTATATCCCCTTATGCAAATTATATCTTCAGCTAAATTTGATTAAACATATTTTCGTTCTTCATTTTTTAAATCCCATTAAAATTAAGTTTTACTATATAATTTGAGTACAAGCACTACTGATGAGGAATTGTATGCCGAAACGACTGTCTAGTGCTGTAAATTTAACACTTGTATAATATGTAATTAAAGTTCGCGTATCATTAACTGATATAAATTAATAAAAAAAAATATAAGCAGTAATCTATGATGTTACTTCATTATACATTTGCTTCAGATATATATAGTTTTTTAAATAAAACACAACCATTCAAAGTGTTGAAGGACCAGTCGGTATGTTTGTGGTTGATTGATACAATGCTAAACTGAAATTGTCATTATATATGATCTTGTGTACTGGAACAAAAGGTTCGTTCATAAGAAAAATAAATTTTAATTTTGAGATGAAAATCATACCGTATTCCGTATTGATTAAATTGAAATTAAAAACACATTTTGTATTACACAAATTGTGGCGTCGTTCATGTGCCATCAATTAACATCGAAATCAGTAAATTTTTATGAAAGTTGTATTCCATAATGCAAAACAATTTCTAATCGTGAATCTATAAACACTGCTCCTATACCTATGAATTAACAACCACAGTTATTATTATTCCCTTGCTGATCACGTGATGGCAGTGATTACTTTGATCCGTCATCTGTCTTCTTAGACGCTTGATTTATATGAACTCATACAAGAGTTTTGGTGATAAAGATAAGCTTTAAATGCCATGTGATCGATCAGCCGTAATCCGCTGTTGAAATGTTTTGTGTTGACATTGTTGACGTCAATGAGAGACTAGCTGTGAAACTCACGTCTTTCGATGATTTAGTAGCTCCCTGGAGTAAACTGTTTGCATTGCGAACTGAAAGAAAAACAAAATAAAAATTTTACTTTTATACTGAACTTGTGGAAATATTTCTATTGTTCCTTTTACAAGTTAATATATACAAATCAAAATCATTCGAAGTAGAATAATAAGAGGAACACATCAAACATCTGCATGCAAGTTCACAAATTTTCTCACACTGAATTATGTCCAGTCGGAATTGAATCCGAACTTATTTGATGAGAGAAACTGAAACAAACCAAAATCAATCCATTTCCAAACTATAATTCCAAAGCAAAGTATAAAGTTTGAATGTCCACCGTGGAAGTGATACCAGGTGCTCAGGAAGGGTAAACATCACCTGTTCAGCTAGCTACAACTGTCACGTCGTGTATAAAAGAATAAAAGTTTAAGAAATTTCGGGAGGTCAAATATATCAAAAGGGCAATTTTGGATGCGGAATCATCATACTTATTAACAATATTGTGGTGACGACCTTAAAACTTTTTGTGAGCCTTGATATTTCTAATCCCTAACAATTCAGTGATAAGCAGCTAGCTTCGTTGTATAAAGCTCCAGTAGTTTGGACAAGCTCTTCCATAGCGTATGTATTAATTGTAGCTAGCTAAACAGGAGGTGGAAGTTCACGTGTCTAACCTAACTTTTCCGTTCCAAAGTTTTAACTTTGCTTCTGGATTGTGATTCGGACATGGATTAGTATGTTTGTTTTTTATTGTAACATATGCCACCATAAGCAGGACAAGTAGGTAAATTGCTGATTTGAAAAGGAAAGTGGCCTAAAACGTTGAAGTCAGTTGTTTGTCATATAGCTTCAAATGTAACCGTTCGTTGTCGTCATAATTTGGTACTCGTCCATGTATCTAGCAGACCTTAAAGAACCAGTTATAATTTTATCTTTATTTGACACAAGAATCATATAACTACGAGTCAAGTCCTCTGCTTTGTGGACATTTTCAACATTTTCATGTAGTTCAGATTCTCAATTATTTATTTAGTATAGGGAAACCAAAGTTGCGAGATCTAAAGATCTAGCTGGAGGAAAAATGAGGCGCATGCTGTTTCCATTGACAAAATTTGTATAAAATGACGTATTTGGTCTTTCAAAAAGCAGCAAATGTTGTTTAAATGACGGTATGATGACGTCATAAATGATGAAAACTGTAATTGTAGTATATGTAGTTTTTCTCAGTATATCATTTTAGCGTGTTATATCCGTGATGTTTGACCATAGCGTAAAAATAGGGATTTTACCTGCGTATGTGCGAGGTTAGGGTATTAGAATTAGAGGATTTTACATTCGTTATTATGTAAACGAGTTGAATATATTCAATATTACATTAGCATGAATATATTTTACAATATATGTCTATGGGAACTACATTTTTGCATCTAAAAAGTTTTTTCGCAGCTATAATTAAAAGACACGCCATCTAAAATATAACGTCATAATATGCTACAACAATCGTATGACGTCACTAACTAAGGTAACTCGAGTGATATTACATGTGTGTAATAAGATTTTCATTTCATGACTTTATTGTATGGATTTGAGAACTGATTACATATATACAACAACAATTGATAACATTTTATTATTTCATTTAGATTAATTATGATATATTATCAAACAATAGTTGATCCTTATAACATAAAAATTTTAACTTTGTTGTATGAAGTGAAATGCTGATGCAGTTTAATATAAATAGGAAAGGCTTTAGCTGGTAATGGATTGTATGATAACACGAAAAAAATTCATTATTCTTATATCAAAAAAAGGTGCAAGAAAGTACGTAAATTTATTATTCGTATATCCGCACGCATAGATACGTTCATGTTTAAGCCAAATCCTAAAATCAGTTAATTCAATCATAACGATATACTATAATATCATACTCATAGTAAACAAGTTGTACATACTAATGTCATTGCAATATATATTCATGATTATTCAAGAACATTTTATGCATTCAAGTGGGAATATCTGCCGTTTCAAAAAAATATCTTATTTTGTTTAATTTATTAAATCGAAAACAAACGTAAGTCCGTTTTCAAAATCACATTCTTGGGAAAGAAAGGATTTGAAAACTGACAAATTACGTTAAACACGTTAATTTTCGCCAGCAAATGGAGGTAAAAAATAAATTTGAATAATTTAAACGCATTGACTATTGATTGGCTTGTCAGAACAATGTTTCCCGAAGACAACCACCGAACTTTAGCAAGTTAATAACAAAATTTTAATATGCTAGGATATGTCCTGCATGATATTATTGCTTAACAAATTAATTTTTTCCAATATTTAAATGGAAAATTTAATAATTGTGTAGTATTGTCAGAAATATACTTTTGTCTAAATTTGCTGGTAGTTTAAATTTAAAAATAATAAACAACTAAGGTACACTCCCTCATGCAAAGTATTTACTTAGCTAAATTTTAATTAAAATATATTTTGGTACTTTGGGTTTCACAATTTTGGTCCAAGCACTACTAATGAGAAATTGTATTCTAAACAAAACGGCCATCTAGTGAAACTAAAACTTGAAATGTAATTTGAACCAATGAGCCGGTATCTCTGCTGGTGGATGTTTCCCCACAAACACGGTAGGCAAGAATTGTGTATTGTCAGAAATATACTTTTGTCTGGTAGTTGGTATACAGTCAAACCTGCCCTAAAGGCCAATTCTTAAGGATCACCTGCTTATAAAGGCTAGTAGAATTATACCCCAATTCTTCTTTTTTCATATTTTTGAAATCTATATATAAATGCCACCTGCCCATTAAGGCCACTTTTACTGGTTTCCCTATGTGGCTTTTATAGACAGGTTTGACTGTACTCCCAAAATGCAAAGTATGTCCTTAGTTAAATTTAGTAAAATATGTTTTGGTCTTCATGAGTATCTTTTCAACATCTTGGTAAAAGAAATTGGTTTCATAATTTTGGTACAACCACTACTGATGAGAAATTGTATTCCTAAAAGACAGTCTAGTGTTGTAAAATTAAAACTGGTATAATATGTAATTATAATTAAATAGCTTACCCATATCATCAATATGGTCGGACATAATTAAAGATACCATTACCATAAGAACACTAACTGTAAACATTGTCATCGACGTTATCATCACCACACGTGCAATTAATCGTTGCCGTTTACTTCTTCGATCGACATGTATATGTAAATTTCCCGTTGGTTCTCGAATTAAAAAATCACTCAGTAAACTTCGAGCAGTCATTTGATCGATGTAAAACACCTCGTTAACATGTCGATAATAGTTCGGGTCTGTTATAATTTCGATTTCGTCGTCGGACATTGTGACATTTGACCATTCGTGTCCATGTTGGCATTCATTATATTCAGGTTCGTACTCAAAATGATGGTGATGATGATGTCCATGTGGACATATATGACCCCAACTTGGCCCTGGAAGGTTATGAGTCATTTTTGACATTGTTTCCCAATCATCGTGTTCATGTTCGTGATGACATTCTTGATGACATTCGTGATGACATTCGTGATGACATTCATGATAACTCGGGGATTCTTCGTCGGTATATTTGTCTGATATTGTTGCTGGACTGTTCAATGGCAAATCGTCGTCGTTGGAAATTAAATCGCTTGCTTGACTCATTTTGTCTGTAAAATGAAGGAAAAAAGAAAAACGTAATAAAATGGCTTAAATATCAACAGGTTAAATTTAAATGCACAAGAAAATGCAGTGAATTCGGAGTCACCGCCAGTAGGTACTTCTTTGTGATGTACACTTATGTTCAAAGACCCATCACTCCGAGGTAAAAGAGCAAACAAACCAGGTTTACAATATACATATCTCTTGTCAGTTTTTCGGACCAAAATTCTTACTTGAATTTAAAACTTGTAAACTTGTAAATTGGGTTCTACAGCTTCCACAAGGGAAGCAGACCAATCCAAATGAACAACAACGTGATGTAAATGGGTATATATAAAGATACGCACTTTTCACTTAATGACTCTTTGGAAGTACAAATAGAACTGCTACAAAAAAACAATGACATCAAAAACAGCAGCACTAACACAAAAAAGAAAACCAAATCGCATTGACGTACGGAAAATACAACCAACAGTAACACTAGTGACAGCAAATTACCAAATTAACTACATCAACACCAAAGTAAAACGATGGTGTATATATGTAAGTTTATAAAATAATTTAGATAACATATCTAGAAATCTAAGTTTGATAACTGGAATATCTGACCTCTCCCTCCCTCATTTCAAAATCATTTTTTTTTCACTTTGGAAAATTTTACAAATCTGTTTAAGAATCAGAATATGATTTTTGTCAAAACTAAACCAGATATAACCAATTCGAGATGATCTTGCAAATACCACCTTAAATTACTGTATAAATTCTTAGTTAATGAATTATTGTGAAACCGTGGCTAGCATTAGGACTCTATAACCATCGGTTTTCATAATGATCCGGTTTTATGAGCAATTGAATTAATTTTATTTAGTATCAAATTTACAAAAATATCGTGACAAGCAATTAAAGGGCATCGATGACCACAGTGTTTAAAGCTTATGGTACCTCTCGATACCTAGGATAGAATCCCGCTCTGACATACATATAGTATAGTATACAAAGGTATCGTGACAAACAATTAAGGACATCGATGATCAAAGGTTTTAAAGCTTACAGCACCTCTAAAAACCTGGAATAGAATCCCGCTCTGATATACAAAGGCATCACGACAAACAATTAAGGACATCGATGATCAAAGGTTTTAAAGCTTACAGCACCTCTAAAAACCTGGAATAGAATCCCGCTCTGATATACAAAGGCATCACGACAAACAATTAAGGACATCGGTGGTCTAAGGTTTTAAAGCTTACAGCACCTCTAAAAACCTGGAATAGAATCCCGCTCTGATATACAAAGGCATCACGACAAACAATTAAGGACATCGATGATCAAAGGTTTTAAAGCTTACAGCACCTCTAAAAACCTGGAATAGAATCCCGCTCTGATATACAAAGGCATCACGACAAACAATTAAGGACATCGGTGGTCTAAGGTTCTACAGCTTACAGCTCCTTTAAATACCAAGGATAAAATCCCGCTCTGACATACATATAGTAGTATACACAGGCATCACCGCAAACAATTAAGGACATCGGTGGTCGAATGTTCTACAGCTTACAGCTCCTTTAAATACCTAGGATAAAATCCCGCTCTGACATACATATAGTAGTATACACAGGCATCACGGCAAACAATAAAGGACATCGATGATCAAAGATTTTTAAAGCTTACAGCACCTCTAAATACCTAAGAAAGAATCCCGCTCTGATATACAAAGGCATCACGACAAACGATTAAGGACATCGGTGATCAAAGGTTCTACAGCTTACAGCTCCTTTAAATACCAAGGATAAAATCCCGCTCTGACATACATATAGTAGTACACAAGGGCATCACGACAAACAATAAAGAACATCGATGATCAAAGGTTTTAAAGCTTAGAGCACCTCTAAATTCCTGGGATAGAATCCCGCTCTGACAGACAAAGGTATCACGACAAACAATTAAGGACATCGATGATCAAAGGTTTTAAAGATTACAGCACCTCTAAAAACCTGGGATAGAATCCCGCTCTGATATACAAAGGCATCACGACAAACAATAAAGGACATCGATGATCAAAGGTTTTTAAAGCTTACAGCACCTCTAAAAACCTGGGATAGAATCCCGCTCTGATATACAAAGGCATCACGACAAACAATTAAGGACATTGGTGGTCAAAGGTTATTAACCATCAAACACCATTTCAGTACCCAGAGTAGACATATAATGGTGTGGTCGAGAGTTTGCTTGTCGAAATTACATGTGTAGGTAGTTTTCTTCGGACATGCTTTCAGTTTCTTGAATGACCCTTTCGATATATGTGAAAGAATCTTAACTGGCTAATACAAAAGCAACATGAAGAAACCATGAATAAAACAGTTGTTAATAATAAATAAATAAATAAGTTTATAAATAAATAAATACTTAAACAAATGAATAACATTGAACAAATAAATAAAGGCTTGATTAAATTAAAAATAAATAAATACTTGAAAGAAATAAATACTTGAAAAAATAAATAATATTTAAACAAATATTTACATAAATAAATATAAATAAATTATGAACAAATAAATAAATAAATATTTGAACATATAAATAAATACTCGAACAAATAAATAAATACTCGAACAAATAAATAAATACTTGAACAAACAAATAAATAAATAAATAAAATGTTTAGATCTCTAAAATACTATGGTTTTGCCAATTAATAAAACATATATGTTAAGATCAATGCAACAATAAGACAAATGCTAGTAAATACAAAAGTATACATATCAATACAATAATAAATTGAGTAAATAAAAATAAATTCCCTTACATTTTTTGGCAAATGTCCGGTAAAATTAAGATCCATTAAATCAAATAATTACTATATTGTAATAAGGAACCAGTTATACAAAACACTCTACACAACACTGAGATCATTATTAAAAGAAACAAGAAATTCCGTCGATATTACATTCATATTAAAAGCTCCACTTCATTGAAAAAGTTCTAATAATAATCAGTTGTGAACATGTTGTAACTTGCGGTATATCTTTCAAGTATAGTCATTCTTATTCATAAAATGTTATATATGGATTTTCTTCCTGCTACGACTCTACATGCTCGTATTCCAGGAGTGATTTTTACAAAGGCCTTTCATATATAGATTTTTCGCTTTCATTCCACTATGGTAATTCTGTATATATGCGTATTCCAAGTGTCAAGTCTAAAATCTTATAAAATGGGTTGTTGGTTGTTTTTTTTAATTTAGTAAAAATTCTGATATATGTATTGATAATGCCAAGAACTGTCTCAATCTCGTCTTTAGTTTAGGTATTGAAAATAAATCATAGCGTCGGCATTGGTTTTGAATTGTCTTGTCACTACTATTTATACAGCAACACACACGCACACTTGAAAATAAATCAGTGTTAGTGTGTGAATTTGTCTCGTTACTACTATTTATATAGCAACACACACACATACCATTCAAATAAAACGCCAATTTAGCAGTGTGTGTGTGTATGTTGCTATATAAATATATATCTGTGTGTGTGTGTGTGTGTGTGTGTGTGTGAGAGAGAGAGAGAGAGAGAGAGAGAGAAACATCATGTTACTCATTTATTTAGCCTTGTGATTTATCTATTGCAAATATAAATGTCAATATTTTATACGGTAGCTGAATGAGGCTTTGCAGAAGAAATATTTTACATGTACGAACGTAGAGTTCTTACGTGGGTACGTAGAACTATTTCGTGCGCACGTCGAAATCTTTCAAAATATTTTTCTGCATGGCCTCATTCAGCCACCGTAGTCGATACAGCACTTCATAGAAAGAACTATCAAGTATAAAATCAGTTTAACTGTTAACACAGCTACATAAGTCTGTCATTTCACTTTACAGTTAAAATGATATAATGCACATATTTTAACGTAATTTCAAGCTTTAAGATCACAAGAGAAACAATAGATATTTTTGTAATGGTTTATTGGTATTTCTGAAAGACATTTCTCGGGTAATTAAATCCACTGCACTCCGAGAAAATAATGAGTTTTCACATCAAATAAAACCATTGTTATATGTGTTGTTTCATCAAGAGTGGAAATAATTACTTGACGATAACCAGAGCAACCAAGGACAAACCAAAAACACGCCAGAAACATGAAACAGACTGTATTTTATACAATAACGATGCCAATTTTGTTGCTGTATGTGTATAGTAATCTAGAGAGTGGTCGCTTACCCTTCCGGAGCACTCGGTTTCCCTTCTCTGGTCGACATTAACGTGTTTGACTCGATTTACCCGTTTCAAAGCTTTACTTTGCTTTGGTATTGTGATTTGATATGATTGTTTTAGGTTAAAGTATTGCCGGAAGAATTTGACATTTCGCACGTAAACATATTTCTTCCATTTTTCCATTAACAAAATAAAAAAAGAATCATTTATAATAATTACTTCTACTACTTCTACTCAATAATAATAAGAAGAAAAAGAAGAAATAGAAAACTGTAGTCTTGAGTCATTTTGAATATTCAATAAATAAATAAATAAATAAATAAATAAACTGGTTTTTTTTTAAATTTGAAAGCCGATTTAAAAGTAAGTGGAATTGCTTGCTCTTTTCTTTGTTTTTGGCTGCATAAGCTATGGCAAGTATAGGTTGGTGCTTCAAGATTGATTCTGATAGTATAGGCATGAAAATGCTCATATGAGATAGGGAAATCTCAACTCAAGAGCTTATATATTTGCTCCAGAACGAGGTTTTCCGAGTTCTGGACCAAATATATAAGACCAAGGGTGAAGATTTTCCTATCTGACATTCCCAATCAATGTCCTGGGATGGTAAATTCGTAATTAAAACACTCAATGTGCTACGAACATGATTTATATTTCGTCAACATTTCGATGGATATCTGTATCTACAAAAAATCGCAAAAGATGGAACACAAGGAATTGATTATTAATTCTAAGATAGAAGATAGAAGACACATAACAATAACTGAGTCAAGCTTACCTATTCCATGTGCTACTTTTGATTTTTTTTGTGAAATAATGCATTCAAATGCGATAATGTGGCACATGCCTCATATACATATATTATCTATAAAGCCTGTAGCGGAATTGGAATGGGTGGCTAAAATTGGCATGTATAGAATTGATTCCAATCTGATTTTTTTTCTTTTCTGAGGTTAAAATATGTTTCTTTATATTAATAAAATGGACGAAAAACTCTTTTTTTGTTAGATTAAAATATATTTTTTTAATATTAGCAGAGCATTGTAGTACATCAAATCTATTTTTGGAGTTTTAATGACAGACATGGTGCAAGATTACGTGATATATATACATTGTATATCATTTGCAATTATTTTATACCTATTTACTATCCTAAAATGTCAGTTCTGAATCAATACCATGTCTACATTTATAAAGTAACCAAGATCAAGTATCAGGATGCTACTTATATAGTACAGATCTGTCAAAAGTTTAAAACCAATCAAAAAACATACCAATCTATGTTCAAACCTAGAATGGACGCCAGACTCAATTTCTTCTACATGTGGTTTCAAATTTGTTTCTTAATACTAATACAAGATACATTAAATTTATTTTTGGAGTTTTAATGACAGATATGGTGTAAGAGTATGTATTTGAATATACATTTTACATCAATGACAATTACATTATAGGCCTGTCAAAATTAAATACTGAGCTAACGGAAAGAAGTCAAAGCTCGGCTCTCGAGATATGGTTAGCTATTGGCCGAAAAGCTACCGCAGACATTTCAAAAGTTTAATACTGAGCTAACGGAAAGAAGTAAAAGCTCGGCTCTCGAGATATGGATAGCTATTGACCGAAAAACTACCTCAGACATGTCGAAAGTTTGATACTGAGCTAACGGAAAGAAGTCAAAGCTCGGCGCTCTAGATATGGATAGCTATTGGCCGAAAAGCTACCGCAGACCTGTCGAAAGTTTAATACTGAGCTAACGGAAAGAAGTCAAAGCTCGGCTCTCGAGATATGGATAGCTATTGACCGAAAAGCTACCGCAGACCTGTCGAAAGTTTAATAATGAGCTAACGGAAAGAAGTCAAAGCTCGGCTCTCGAGATATGGATAGCTATTGACCGAAAAGCTACCGCAGACCTGTCGAAAGTTTAATACTGAGCTAACGGAAAGAAGTCAAAGCTCGGCTCTCGAGATATGGATAGCTATTGGCCGAAAAGCTACCGCAGACATTTCAAAAGTTTAATACTGAGCTAACGGAAAGAAGTAAAAGCTCGGCTGTCAGGATATGGATAGCTATTGACCGAAAAGCTACCGCAGACCTGTCGAAAGTTTAATACTGAGCTAACGGAAAGAAGTCAAAGCTCGGCTCTCGAGACATGGATAGCTATTGACCGAAAAGCTACCGCAGACCTGTCGAAAGTTTAATACTGAGCTAACGGAAAGAAGTCAAAGGTCGGCTCTCGAGATATGGATAGCTATTGACCGAAAAGCTACCGCAGACCTGTCGAAAGTTTAATACTGAGCTAACGGAAAGAAGTAAAAGCTCGGCTGTCAGGATATGGATAGCTATTGACCGAAAAGCTACCGCAGACATGTCGAAAGTTTAATACTGAGCTAACGGAAAGAAGTAAAAGCTCGGCTGTCAGGATATGGATAGCTATTGACCGAAAAGCTACCGCAGACCTGTCGAACGTTTAATACTGAGCTAACGGAAAGAAGTAAAAGCTCGGCTGTCAGGATATGGATAGCTATTGACCGAAAAGCTACCGCAGACATGTCGAAAGTTTAATACTGAGCTAACGGAAAGAAGTAAAAGCTCGGCTGTCAGGATATGGATAGCTATTGACCGAAAAGCTACCGCAGACATGTCGAAAGTTTAATACTGAGCTAACGGAAAGAAGTAAAAGCTCGGCTCTCGAGACATGGATAGCTATTGGCCGACAAGCTACCGCAGACCTGTCGAAAGTTTAATACTGAGGTAGCGGAAAGAAGTCAAAGCTCGGCTGTCGAGATATGGATAGCTATTGGCCGAAAAGCTACCGCAGACATGTCGAAAGTTTAATACTGAGCTAACGGAAAGAAGTAAAAGCTCGGCTCTCGAGATATGGATAGCTATTGACCGAAAAACTACCTCAGACATGTCGAAAGTTTAATACTGAGCTAACGGAAAGAAGTAAAAGCTCGGCTGTCGAGACATGGATAGCTATTGACCGAAAAACTACCTCAGACATGTCGAAAGTTTAATACTGAGCTAACGGAAAGAAGTAAAAGCTCGGCTGTCGGGATATGGATAGCTATTGACCGAAAAACTACCTCAGACATGTCGAAAGTTAAATACTGAGCTAACGGAAAGAAGTCAAAGCTCGGCTCTCGAGACATGGATAGCTATTGACCGACAAGCTACTGCAGACCTGTCGAAAGTTTAATACTGAGCTAACGGAAAAAAGTAAAAGCTCGGCTCTCGAGACATGGATAGCTATTGGCCGAAAAGCTACCGCAGACATGTCGAAAGTTTAATACTGAGCTAACGGAAAGAAGTCAAAGCTCGGCTGTCGAGATACGGATAGCTATTGACCGACAAGCTACTGCAGACCTGTCGAAAGTTAAATACTGAGCTAACGGAAAGAAGTCAAAGCTCGGCTCTCGAGACATGGATAGCTATTGACCGACAAGCTACTGCAGACCTGTCGAAAGTTTAATACTGAGCTAACGGAAAGAAGTAAAATCTCGGCTGTCGAGATATGGATAGCTATTGACCGAAAAACTACCTCAGACATGTCGAAAGTTTAATACTGAGCTAACGGAAAGAAGTAAAAGCTCGGCTGTCGAGATATGGATAGATGTAGAACAGTATATAGCAGCTGCCGAGAATCTGTCGAAATATAGGTAACGAGTGTTTGAATTACATATTATACCAGTTTTAATTTCACATCACTAGACGGTCGTTTCGGAATACAATTCCTCATCAGTAGTGCTTGGACCAAAATAATGAAGCCAAAATTATTTAAGATGTTGAAACGCTACCCAAAGAACCAAAATATATTTTACCAAATTAAGCTAAGGAAATACTTTGCATGAGGGAGTATACCTTAGTTTTTGAGAAATTTCAAATTTTAACTTGCAGGAAATTTAGACAATTATAGTATATTTCTGACAATAATACGAAATTATTGCCTACTGAGTTTGTGATACCAAGATACCGATTCGGAACTTACTCGTAAACATTCGACAGGTCTGTACCGTATTTTATAGCCATTTACTATCCTTGTCAGTTCTGAATCAATACCATGTCTACATTTATAAAGTAACCAAGGTCAGGTATCAGGATGATACTCGCACAATACAGACTTGTCGAAAGTTAAACGCCAATCAAAATCAAACATAAAAATCCATGTCCAAACCACAATCCTAAAACAAAAAGGAATTGAAGCTGGTAAGGTTACACACGTAAACTGTCACCAAGGAAGCGAGGCATGGTACTCAAAGATAAAAGTGCCGAACCCCAGCTCCTTAACCCCTTTAGTTAATTAAATGACCTGTCGAAGGTTTAACACTGTGCTAGCGAAAACGAATCTCAGTTCAGCTGCCGAGTGGCCCAGATTAATAGAATCTGTCACCTGTTTGTGAAAGATACCGAATGATCTCAGTCGAGGGTGATGTGATGTAACATATATCCAAATCGAGGCTTTGCCGAGATTGGAATATGTTACATCACATCACCCGAGATCAACCCGTATCGGTCACAAACAGGTGACAGATTCTATTTCTCGTACCATTAAAGTGTTTATAACTGTGATACGTATAAAACAAAACACGTACTCTCATGGGGCCTCTTGTATTCCTTTGCCCACCTAATGCATTGTACAAATCCGCCCTTTGAAAATAATCCTATCGAAAACTCTTCAAACTTTTGAAATATCAACGATTTGTATTGAATGTAAATTTAAAACAACTCTGACAATGAAATTTTTTTAACAAAACGTAAAATAAAACACATATATGAAAAATAAATTAAGAAACGCTTTGTTTTGACATGATAATATTGTTGGGCGCGGCTTTGGTTTTGTAAATTCGCTTTCCGCCTGTTTTTGCGTACTCATACGGAACTTTTTACCATAGACATAGTTCCTATTGAGCTATGGTAAACCCGGATAGTAATTCTAATTCGTTACCTTACGAAAACCAGTTCTTTATTTTTCCGCATATATAGAGACATGTTGCATGATTTTTTTGATTTTTTTTTTTGCGTACTCATACAGAACTTTTTACCATAGACATGGTTCCTGTTGAGTTGTGGTAAATCCGTATGGTAATTCGTTACCTTACGACAACGAGTTCTTTATTTTTCGGTGTATATATAGAGATTCACTGTAACAACACCTAATGATATGCGAAGTTCATAAGGGGTTGCAATCTCGACGCCTTATGAAATCCAGACTTCATTAGAAGTTACTGCAAAGCGCATTAATAAGCAAAACCTAATTTCTGGTTTTTGTTTTGGTTAATATTTATCTTTTAAGAAAAAGACAAAAGTAGTGTATGTTGTCGTAACCGGACGTTATTTCGCCAGATTTTTTTTACCCTTTCTAAACTATTGTCGTTGACCATTCATTTAAGTCAAAGATCACGCTCTTTTGGTAAAATGCTCTCTCTCTCTCTCTCTCTCTCTCTCTCTCTCTCTCTCATTTAACCAAGCTCTGTATGTTATGAGACAAAATGTTATGATTTTACTCTCAGATTCTACATACAAATATAAAACACTATGTCATTACTTGAAGCTGTTATAATGAATTAAACGGAAGTTCCTTTTGTGTTTATTTTTTGTATTTCAAATCGATATTATAATCAGACTCCAGTACGGTATATTGGAAAACATTGATTGGACGTTAGCTATTGGATATTTTTACCTTAGCTCGGTTTTACGTCGTGTTTCGTTATAACTAAACATACATTATTTTCAACACTAGACGGTGGTCGTTTCGGAATTAATTTCCTCATCAGTAATGCTCGTATTATACCTTTTCTTGAAACACACACACACACATACACACACACACACACACATAAGTGAAATTATTGGTAACAGTGACTTATAAAAGACTTGAACATTAGATACCAGAATTTAATTCCAGATCTAAGTTTGATATGTTACACAATGAAAAAGATACTTGCTGTTGCTCAAAACAATGTTGTGCATAATTATTTCGATACAATATTGAAACTTCTGGACCCCTCTCTCTCTCTCTCTCTCTCTCTCTCTCTCTCTCTCTCACAAAATATAAATCTTAAAATAAATAAAGGAATGAATCAAATAAGAATAATTAAATATTAAGAAAAACCCCTCTTGCAGAGTATATATATATATATTATATATATATATATATATATATATATATATATATATATATATATATATTAACTTTATAGTAGATCGTAATTCCAAAAGATATAATATTTCAAATTTATATTTTTGCTATTAAAATTCCTTTCAAATAATATTTTTAGAACTAATATTAGAATATAAATTTCTCAAAATAGGATATAGATACAAATACAATATACCTTTATATATTGCAAGAATTATCCATTGATAAAAATATAATACAAAAACACCAATTTGCAGCAACTAAAAAAATGTACTTGTCGACGGCCTACGCAACACAGCACGTATAGAACCTACAAAACACGACAGGACAAGAAGAGATCATATTGGGTAAACTGATTATAAAACGCAACGCTTTGGACGGATCAAAGTTATTTCCCAATGGTGTTGTTATAGTTCCACTAGTGTTCTCACCCACCATATAGTTAAACCAGCCTCAGAGGTCACCTCTATATAAAGACAACCTGTTTATAAAGGCCAGTATACCCAATTGCTCACGTTATTTGAACCTGTATATAAGGTCGTTTAGTTTAAACAATATTTTATTCTCCAAAAAGCAATATACAACATATTATAATCCAACATAAAAACATATAGAAATTGATCCAGGAACAAGTCGAAAAAGGCTTATATAAACTCGTTTCCATAGCAACTGTGAAATTCAAAACTGAATGGCCAAGACATAGAAAAGAAAATTATGGTGAAACCAGGTATAAAAATTATATACAAAAATTTTGAACAACTATATGAATAAATAACTAAAGAAATTACATGTAAAATATACACACTGGTAACCGTTAATAATAAGTTGACAAAATATTGTTCTAGTTTGAGAATCGCTTAGGTAGAGTAATAAAGTTTTGAGCTGTTTTAAAGATTTCAATATTTGAAGCATCAGGTAGGTTTGAATCTCCATGAATTAAAAGCTTAGTGTCTATAATACGGTTTACCTTTAATTTAAAAGTTGTAATCGATCTAATGTGATCATAATTTTTACATTCTAATAAAAAATGTTTCGCTATTTCTATGTCTCCACAAAGGTCGTTGATTGGTTTGCTTGGATGGCATTTATACAAAGTTTTGACCGTTTTTAATTTACAACATGATCTTCACTTACGTTTTTACAGGAATACCCAGCAAAAACCTTCAGATATTGAAATCGGTGCTCACTAGTACATTATAAGTTATACAGGGCTTTGGCAGGTTACACGGCCCCATGTACCCCGTCAAAGATTTATGTACATTCATCTTTGACGGGGTACATCCTTCAAAGCGTAACCAGTTGGATCTAGTTTTGACAAATAATTATTAAAAGTCCCAAATTTGATTATCAAAATTTGGTAAAATTAAGTTAAGGAAAATATTAACTAAAGAATGATTGTGAAACCGGGACCAGGACCAGGACCGACTAAATACAAATCTTCAATCCAATCAAGTCGGCTAACGGCTGTTAAACGAGCACGGTAATGTAACTCTTAAACACAAATTCATTTACTGGACCGTCCAGATGAATATCTACAATTAAGTCGGAGATTGCTAGGTTTTTGGATTATATTATGTCTAAGAATTTTTTTCATTAAACATTATTATAAATTAAAAAACTTTCAATATCGAGATGGATTAGAATTTATTTCAACCTCCATGCTAAAATCTGCTGAAGCAGTGTAAATGAAATTTCCGACCAACCATCCAACAATAAAAACACGTTATTTTGTTTTGATAACATGAATTTGCTATTAAGTATATTGATGTTTGTGCTTTGTATCCACACTTCAATAATCTATTTCTTGCACGTACATTGAATAAATACATCACAGGTATAACATTGTTTAGAATTACAGTACAGACTTGTCGAAAGTTTAACACTATTCCAACAAATTCTCACATGACCTGTGTTTTCCTTCATGTGAAACATGAAGAGAACTAGCCGTGATTTAACAAACGATATACCCATCGCTGTTCCGTTTTAATGACGTACTCCCTTGCTAATCTTATAACGTCATGCTATGTTCCGCGAACAATGGTTGTGACGAAATTTTCATTCATAAAATAATTTATTTCAATGGCGGTAATCTCAACAGCCGAATTGTTTCAATGAACACTTTTGCGAATAGATAGTAAAATGTACTACAGAAGAAATAGTTCACAAAGTTTAGTTCAAACCTGTTGATTTAAATCATGTTAGAATTGAAATGATCAACATTTACCCGTGATATATCGTCGAATAATACACGGGCCGGGGTTTATATGCGGCTAATATATCACTCCGTGGCACAGCCACCTCGTGATTATTTTTTTAATTAGTGCCGAACCTGCAACTCATATTGTTAAGTAGATATATATCTCGACAGCTTTTCGACAGATGTTATCTATCTTCAAGCAGATTTTCGGTTACTAAGTATCGATATCTCGGTCACTCCGCAGTTTCGAATCCTATTCGTTAACTCAATGTTAAACTCTTGACAGGTATGTACTGTATATATGCTGAAGTTTATGTGCATACACAGCATGCAAATTCTACTGAAACCGATTTTCTTGCTTATTGTAATTGTTAAGCTGATTACAGATACAGTCATCAAAAGGTTGTATTCCTAATCTGAAATCGATAAAAGCAATCCAGCTTCGTTATCAACATACACCACAATCACGGGAGACGATTTGATTGATTGATTGATTGATTGATTGATTGATTGATTAATCCGTCTCCATCATACCCATTACGAGAATTGATTGATTGATTGATTGGGTAGATGGATGGGTGGGTTGGTGGGTAGATGGATGGATGGATGGATTGAAAAATTAATTGTGGTTTAACGGAACACTCAGTAAAGGATATTTTAAAACCAAAAATGATGAAAATGATTACCAAATTCAACTCATTTAGCCCATTTATATATGTTTTATCCACATTTAACCTACTGACTGCAAAATTGAAATATAATGAAGAAGAAGAAGAAGAAGAAGAAGAAGAAGAAGAAGAAGAAGAAAGAAGAAGAAAAAAGAAGAAGGAGAAGGAGAAGCGTTCCTTTCCAATATATCTGGTCTACTATTACATGTATGTCTCGGCAGTATTTTCCAACAGATCTTTTCCCTAGCCGAAAAATAATTTATTCCGTCAAACCGCTTACAAAATGAGTAGATAAAATTATAAATAGAGCAACTATTTTATTTCTAAATTCCAAGTACTTGACAAAACAACAGTCGGTAACTATTTCCAAGTCTTGATCTGACTACGGTTTGGGATCGAACCCCGATATCCCATATAGTAATCGAGCAATCTACCAACTGAGCTACCATAGTGGTCCAACAAGTAATCAACACATCATTACATAAAGGATCAGCGCGTTTTAACTTTGAAGTTCTCGCATACACTTCATTAAATAGATTGCACTTTACTCTTCATTGTATGTAGCAATCTATGTGCATTAACTTAAATCAATTTTACGCTTCGGTAATTTTTGTGAAGCCATGCAATCATGATTATTACGGTATCAGCATTTCATGATCAATATAAGACAGAAGTACCTAATGCTTTTACTGTAACATGAAGAAAATTATACATAAGGTGTGTATCTTCACAATGTTAAAGCAATCAAGAACACATAATTAGGATAAAACCTAAATATATTTCACAATCCCAAAGCAAAATAAAAACTTTGAAAATTGGTAAATTACGTTAACACACGAACTTCCACCAGGGAAATGAGACCATTGAATAATTGATACTAGTGCATTTAAGAGATTAGACAATTGTATTTTTTCATATTCCATTTACAATAAAAATGATTACTTCATTGAGGTCTTTAATGCTCTTTTAAGGCCAACCGACAATAAGCAGCCATTGCAATACACTAAGAACAAAGGTTATTCATGTCACCATTTAAATATGACCTGGCCCACCTACCTCATAAAAAAGTAGGAAGTAGGTAGGTAAGCCCGCTTATATAAGTGATAAAATACCTAATTAAAGATATTTTGTTCTTCAAGCTAGTATGATTTTCTATTCTTACAATCTCCATACCTTCAAAGGTTCGCAATTTAACAAAAAAAGTCAAACATCTGCAGGAGTTTTGACTCTTTTTTATGTCTAGTTTTATACAAAAGGCGGAAAGGCCAAATGTGAAATTTAATCCCTTCAATTAGCGCAGCCCTCAATTGGCACAGAGGTTATTTACGTAATCACTCCGGAAATTCCGGTTCCCTCTACTATCCCTGTCCTGACCGTCTTGCTAAACGTCAATGAATTTGACCAGGGTGTAAAATGAGACGTTCATAGTTGCTGAAAGAAACGAATATCCGGAATAAATCATCGGCCTTCAGCAAGAAAATTGGCAAACTGCCTCGCATTGGGATCTATCCGAGTGGAATTTAAACCAAGACGGTAGGGGGCGCTTTGATCCGTAGGCTGGCATTTTAGACCACCAATTGATGGACAGATACTGGGTATAATAGAGAAGGACGTGGTTTAAAATAGATTTTTATACATCCCACACAATATGACAACTAGTGGACCTGAAACACACATAAAAAGATTTTTTAAAAATCATTCTTGCAACACTATAAAACTTGTGAATTCAAAACAGAAAAAATGTCAGACTACCATTAGAAAGAGTAATAAATTCTGAGAAAATTCGATATTTTAACAGGTGTAACTGATGAAATCAATACCAAAGAAATTAATTACAGACACGTTTATTAGCCGGACTGTGTATTGTATCAACTATGACAGCAGATAATAGCCTGTTTGTGAGTAGATAAATCAAACGGAACTATCGATCTATGTTCAAACCACAAGTTTACAAAAAAAAAAACAAATCAAAAAACTAAAAACTGGCACATAAGTTATACACGTCGTTAACTTACACTAGGGCGTTAGGCAAAGTGCTCCGGGAGGGTAAGTACCTCCTGTTTAACAAGAGACAGTACACCTGCAAAATGAGTTATGCAAATCAGAATGAAAGGAACATGGGTCTATGGGTCATCAAATATATCCAGGTTGATTTTCGATATAGAGACACCATACGTGTCAACAATATTGTGATGACGATCATAACAATTTTGAGCGCATTGATCATTTTTAAATACAAAGTTAGCTTTCATTTTTAGCTACATATAACAGACAAGTGTTTTTCAGAGGTCACATACCCTTTTCTAACAGAATACACTAACAACAAGAGTTAATTAATTCATAAAAACTAAGACATTTTGTAAAAAAAAAAGTCGGTACAGAGATCCTCAACCGAATAAACAAGTCCCTAAAATAGGTTTATTTCCATGTTATAGGTACAGTACAGACCTGTCGGAATTTTAACACTAAACTAACGAATTAAACCATATTCGTTATTACTAAAACCCTATTTTCAGATAATGTTACCACATTTTACAAAACTTAACCATTTTTCTAGCGGTTTCATTTATTTCAGTGACCTTATGTACAATGTTAGTATCTGCTCACAATCTTATTTAAAAAAAATGCACACTCCGTAAAAGTTTCAAAATTCACTTCAAATTTAAAAAATTCCTATGTCCAACAACCCTAAACGTTTAACCTTAAAAGGAATTATTTGTAAAATGTGGCTACAATCTCTGAAAAACGGTGTTTTAATAATAATGAATATGATTTAGTGCCGATTAGACAGTTCATCTTGGCCCTTCGTTGGCTCTATCTCGACAGCATTTCGACAACTAACTACATTGTACTATCTATCTTACAGTCCGTCGTTTTTTCCCAATAATTATCTATATCTCAACCAATAAGGAGCCAAAATTCTACTCCTGTGTTAAACTTTTGACTGGCCTGTACTGTAACTTACGAGCAAGATGCATCGAGGATATATGATTGCCATCTAAAACAATGTTCATTTTAGGTGTTTTATACAGTACAGACCTGTTGAAAGTCGGAAGTTAAACAATAAGCTAACGAGACTAACTAGGCTAACTAGGCTCCTCCCTTGTAGGCTATTTCTCGGCAGCTTTTCAGCAACTGACAACTATATATCTCTCCGTTCTTTTTTTGACAATAATTATCTATATCTCGGCCACTTGGAAGCAAAATTCGACCCCGTGTGAATTTTTCAACAGGCCCGTACTGTTGCTTACAAGCAAGATGCATCGAAGATTACTGATTGCCATCAAAAACAAGTGCGTTGTTTTTAGATGTTTATGTGTAAAACATTAGCGGTGTAATCTATGCATCAGCAACAACACTTATAGTAACAATGCATGAGTTTAACATCTGTCCACATTATCTGATATACTCTTGATTGACAATAACCAGAACAACCATGATGAATAATAATAATAATAATAATAATAATAATAATAATAATAATAATAATAATTAAAAATAATAATAATAATAAAGTTTTATGACAGTCATCACAATATTGTTGATAATGAGAACGATGTCTCTGTATCCAAAGTTAACCTGGATATATTTGACGTCACATAGTTTCATGTTACTTCCCGGCTCTCAATTTTCAATTTTACAAGTGGCAGATGCTGGTGGCTGAACCAGGGGTGGTGCTTACCTTTCACTATCTAGCAATAAAGTTTCATGTTGAGATCTCCAACAATTTTTGTTTTATGTCCCGAACAAAATTATGACGGACAGGACAGGACGGGACGGGACGGACGGACGGATGGACAAAGCGACAAACTATATGTTCTCCATTCGGGGACCATAATGATAAATTGGGTGGTTGGGAGTGACACTCTTCCACTGGTTTTATCTGTGTGCAATATAAAACCCGTAACTGTGTACACTGTCCCTGTCTTGTCAGTAGTTACTAGTGAATATATGGTGTTCCTCAGAAAACATTGAAGACCGTTAAACTTTTTTATCCTTTATATTACCATTACAACTGTAATGCTAGGGGCGTCGAAACTACTTACAATGAAGAACAACTTGTGTTATATTTAAGTATTGATTATCAGTGACTGAATGAACACCTAAGAACCTAAATATAACAAAGGTTTTGGTCGATAAATTGGTGCACGTTTTGCCAGACACGTTTTTCAAAAACATGTCTTCCTCTTTCATGTTATAAATAATAATTATCGATTAATGTACAGGAGAATAGAAGAATCCATAATGATCATACATGTATGTAGGATGGGAAATTTCATCCGAGGGTTTAGCATTTCAATCAGAGACTACGGTACAGTCCTGTCGAAAGTTTAAAACGGAGGTAACGTAAAGGAGTCGAAGCTAGGTCGCAAGCGGCAGAGATGTTGGTAGTTAGTGGCTGAGAAGCTGTAGATGGATGGAAGCTCGGTCGCAAGCGGCAGAGATGTTGGTAGTTAGTGGCTGAGAAGCTGTATATGGATGGAAGCTCGGTCGCAAGCGGCAGAGATGTTGGTAGTTAGTGGCTGAGAAGCTGTGGATAGATGGAAGCTCGGTCGCAAGCGACAGAGATGTTGGTAGTTAGTGGCTGAGAAGCTGTGGATGGATGGAAGCTCGGTCGTAAGCGGCAGAGATGTTGGTAGTTAGTGGCTGAGAAGCTGTGGATGGATGGAAGCTCGGTCGCAAGCGGCAGAGATGTTGGTAGTTAGTGGCTGAGAAGCTGTGGATAGATGGAAGCTCGGTCGCAAGCGGCAGAGATGTTGGTAGTTAGTGGCTGAGAAGTTGTGGATAGATGGAAGCTCGGTCGCAAGCGGCAGAGATGTTGGTAGTTAGTGGCTGAGAAGCTGTGGATGGATGGAAGCTCGGTCGTAAGCGGCAGAGATGTTGGTAGTTAGTGGCTGAGAAGCTGTGGATGGATGGAAGCTCGGTCGCAAGCGGCAGAGATGTTGGTAGTTAGTGGCTGAGAAGCTGTGGATGGATGGATGGATGGATAGCAGCTGCCGAATAGCAGCCGAGATAACGCGGGACCGAAAGGAGCTGGATATTCGGCACTGATTCGATAACATAGTGTTACACTTTCGACAGGTCTGTACTGTACCTCGCATGAACAGATATGGAAGAAAATGGTATCTTCACAACATGATTGCTATCAGGTATTTAAATAAGTTACGAGAGAACATCATTAATACAAGTCATTATAGGTTATTCAATCCAAGCCCCTTACCTGCATCTTATTTCATTCCAAGGAACATTGGTAATGTAGGATTGGCGTGTTATCTAAGATTATCATGTACATGTATTTGTTCATTCATATACTATATTATCAGACATCATTAGCAGACTCGGAAAGGTTTTCTCGTACCCGCGTCTTATGTATCAGACATCATTAGCAGGCTGGGAAAGGTTTTTTCGTACTCGCGTCTTAAAACATTTTTTTGCATATCTAATCCACATACATATAGGGTCAAAATA
This sequence comes from Anadara kagoshimensis, assembly GCA_021292105.1. NCBI lineage: Eukaryota > Metazoa > Mollusca > Bivalvia > Arcoida > Arcidae > Anadara > Anadara kagoshimensis. Next base: position 9,368,695 of record CM037867.1, on the reverse strand, counting down.
AGAAAAATCCTTATCAACATCTATGATTACGTATACTTGTTATCATACAATCTGATTACAAACAAATTGTTGAATCAGGGTCATCGCTGTGATTGGGTGGTTAAGGTGCCAGTCCTTAAGAATAAGGGGTCTCATTGCTCCGATCTACCGCAAGAGAGAAAAGCAAAAGCAATGCCATTGGTTTCTTTAGGTTGAATCAGCTTGTATAATGGACTGAGTGTTTATCTAAAACATTGCAGCTGAGTATACTAGCACACTAAAAGTAACCATTAGTGTTGACAAGTACAAGGCAGACCATAAATACTTCAGCAAAAATCACAAAGCACGTGAAATCAAAAACAAACATATTTATCAATGTCCTAATCACAATCTAGAAGCAAAGCAACAGCTTCGAAACTGACAAGTTAGGTTAAACAGATAAACTTCCACCTTGAAGTGAGACCGGGTACTCCGGAAAGGTAAGCACCCCCTGTTTAGCTAGCTACACCCGCCATGTGTGTAATTTATCAAATTGAGTAAAAGGAACATGGCACTATGGGGCGTCAAATATATTCAGGACAATCATGGCCACAGAGACATCAAACTTATAAACAGTAAAACAGTACTATGATGACGGCCATAAAAGTTATTTCAGGGCCTTGATAAGCCTAGGCTTGCAATTTCTGAAATTGTGATTCAATTAATGCTCCAGATTAATAAGAAAAGTTGTCTTAACACGAATAACTGAAAAACAGCTGATGTCACGGAAAGCAATTTACTTCACATGGAAGCATAAGAGGGTTTTCATGACTCGCTTAACCTCTCATTCTCGAGGCAGATGCGCTAACCACTGAGCTACCAAATCAGTGACAGGGAGTAGACACGGTTCTTGTAGCGTTATATAGCAGTGTTTCTTGTTTATGTATGTACCATGATATACTAGTATATCCCCGATTATCCGAACAATCTACTTATATCTAATGATACTGTAATCAAGTATTTTTAAATTGTCGGAATATCTCAAAATCAAAAAGAATCTGACTATCCTTAGCACAATATATTATAACACTCTTTTTTCCGTAACCCATATCTGATTAAATCTATGACGTCATTGGAGTATCAGTACACAGCAGAACATGTGTTTTTATCTGATTTTACGTATTTAGAGTTACCGATACAAGATAGTTTTTGTACAACAGCCAAAAAAATTATAAAAACTTCTTACTTTTTATCCAATGCATTAATATCATATCAAAATAATGCTGGTTTCTATGGCACATAAGAAGGGACAAAAAACCTCATTTATACAAAGTAAACATGCTTCAGAGCTACCGATAACAGGATTTTTTGCACGGTATCCAAAAGAAATAGAAACCTACATTGTCATTTTCTTCCCATTAAAACCATATAATAAGAGATCCATTGGACCTGATACGCTCACCTGATAAATAATGGCTAACTGAATTATTTAACAAAAAACATTAAAACTGAAAACCAAATGTCAAAATCATTACAAATTGTAAAACTTAAAAGCTTTTCATTTTGAAACATAAACGAAGTCTCATCAACGGGATCTCGCGAGATATCGAGAGAGATTTCAAATCTAATTTCACAATAGTCTGCTGCGCTTAATTAAATATGATCATCTATGCTGTACTGATCTGTCAATGATTGATTGATTGATTGATTGATTGATTGATTGATTGATTGATTGATTGATTGATTGAACGGGGTTTTACGTCCCAGTCAACAGTTCATTTGTATCGAGACGTCATCACCTATAGGTGAAGTGGCACAGATTTTGACTTTTGCAGTGCGCGCAGGGAGAGTTCCTAAACGTACCACGTATTTAGTGAGACGGTGCATCGGTTTTAAACGTCTTTTCCGAAGGTCCCTGTGACTTTCTTTTCTAAACGCAGAGTCTTGGCGAAAAAACTGTACAATCACTAACAAGTCTTTGTCAAACACCGACCGGGGTTGGAACCTAAGACCTCCTACATACAGAGCGAGCACACTGCCAACTGAGCTACCTTAGTGGTTTATCTGTCAAAGAGGAAGTAAAAAATAAATAATGATGATTAAAGTCGCCTATAGCCTAATACGATCTTACAGGTAAGAAATAAAATACATCATTTCCTTCCTTTGTTTTCATATTAAAACCATTTTATGCTCGTTTTATAGCACAAAACGTTTTTTTTAAGTCACATATGTTTAGAGTTACATCAAGAAAAAAATACAATGCCACTTCCTTGTAATTTTCACGTTTTTATCATTACATAAATTTGATATTAAAACGCTCATTATTATATCTATGCTATTATCTACGGCACATGGTAAGGGACAAAAACTAAATTCCTTTTACAACAGGAAAAAATTCATCCCTACTCCTTTATAATGTTCATACTTTTCCCATTACATAGATGATGTCATATGTCTTTTTTTCTACGGCATTTAAGGGAGATGCACTTTTGTTAGTTACACATGTTCACAATAACCTATAAGAGAGATGTTTTGTACAACAACAAAAAATTTAAAAAAAAAAAAAAAACAGATAAGAAATTCCTTGTACAACAGCTAAAAATTAAAACCTTACTCCTTATAACTTCCATACTTTTTTATCCATTCATAAATTGGATATAAAACGGCCATTATATAATGCTATTTTTACAGCACCCAAGAAGGGACATACACTTTCGTCAGTTACGCATGGTCAGAAAAAAACGTTAAGATATTTCTTGTACAACAGCCAAAATATAAAACCATACTTCCTTTTAATTTTCATACTTTTTCCATTTCCATTACATCAATTTGATATTAAAGCGTTAATTATATATGTTATTTTCTACGGCACCTCAGAAAGGACTGTAGACTTTTGTCAGTTATATACGTGTGGTTTACGCTTAAGAGTTGAGTTCAGTTGAGTAATGGTGTTAAACGACCCATTCAAGAATATTTCACAAATATCGAGACGTCTCCAGCTATAGGCGAAGGTGTAGAAATTGTGCCTGTGCGTTGCGCCGATAACATTAAACGGCAAGGTTCTTTATCGTGCCACGACTACTGTGCCACGGGACCTTGTTTAATTTAGGTTCCCATCCGAAAGAACCGTGACTTTCATTTCGTAATGCCGACTGCTCGGCGAAAGAACAGTCACTACCCACTTTCAAATCTTGGGTCAGACCCGGTCGGGGTTCGAACCCACAGCCTCCCACTTACGGAGTGAGCACTGTGCCACCTGAGCTACCGCAGTGGTATTTACGCTTAAGAGAAATTTCTTGTACAGCAGGCAAAAATCTTCCTGATAAATTTCTTACTGTTAGCCATTACATAAGTTTGATGTTATAATTGTGATATGTTATACGGCACCTAAAAAGGAACATAGACTTTTCCGGTAAATACCGATTATACAATAACAAAAGATGAAAAAAATACTAATATTTTTTTACAAAGTTTTATCGTTCTTTTTACTCTTTATCCGAGCATTACTAATGGTGAATTTTATTCTGAAACGGCCGTCTATTAATGTGCTGCAAAATTAAAACCGTTTTAATAATAAGTCTGTCCCTTATGTGCTTTAATAATATTGCGTCAAGCAAGTAACAATAATATTGCGTCAAGAAGTAACAAAAATGCATGCTATGAAATTCGTAAATAAATGCTTCTCTTATATAATTAAATGTTTAATCAAAATTCTTAAGAAGTATAAATATGATGTGATTATTTTTAAGTGTAAGTTTAAGATGTTATTAATGATATATAAAGCCCGTTATTTACAGTTATTATCTCCCAATATACAGTAATCTTTATGCTTTTATGCATTGATAAAATTGCCAAACTACCAACAACTTTAAGTGTCGGTACCGGTATTAGTTTTTCCAAAAATATATTTGACGTGATAAACATATTGGATTGAACAAAAAATAACAAATTAACTATTTAAATAAGCACGGTTCTGAAAACCTGTGAAGGACCAGAATATGAATACAGTTATTTCTTCCCAAGAACCATAAAGAAATGGAACCAAGTACGAACCTGTGGCACTTTAGCTTCAAAGTACCAACCTGTGGCACTTTATCTTCAAAGTTCCAACATGTGGCACTTTATCTTCAAAGTTCCAACCTGTGGCACTTTATCTTCAAAGTACCAACCTATGGCACTTTATCTTCCAAGTACCAACCTGTGGCACTTTATCTTCAAAGTACCAACCTGTGCCACTTTATCTTCAAAGTACCAACCTGTGGCACTTTATCTTCAAAGTACCAACCTGTGGCACTTTATCTTCAAAGTACCCTGTGGCACTTTATCTTCAAAGTACCAACCTGTGGCACTTTATCTTCAAAGTACCAACCTGTGGCACTTTATCTTCAAAGTTCCAACCTGTGGCACTTTATCTTCAAAGTACCAACCTGTGGCACTTTAGCTTCAAAGTATCAACCTGTGGCACTTTATCTTCAAAGTACCAACCTGTGGCACTTTATCTTCAAAGTACCAACCTGTGGCACTTTATCTTCAAAGTACCAACCTGTGGCACTTTATCTTCAAAGTACCAACCTGTGGCACTTTATCTTCAAAGTACCAACCTGTGTCACTTTATCTTCAAAGTACCAACCTGTGCCACTTTATCTTCAAAGTACCAACCTGTGCCACTTTATCTTCAAAGTACCAACCTGTGGCACTTTATCTTCCAAGTACCAACCTGTGGCACTTTATCTTCCAAGTACCAACCTGTGGCACTTTATCTTCCAAGTACCAACCTGTGGCACTTTATCTTCCAAGTACCAACCTGTGGCACTTTATCTTCAAAGTACCAACCTGTGGCACTTTATCTTCCAAGTACCAACCTGTGGCACTTTATCTTCAAAGTACCAACCTGTGGCACTTTATCTTCAAAGTACCAACCTGTGGCACTTTATCTTCAAAGTACCAACCTGTGGCACTTTATCTTCAAAGTACCAACCTGTGGCACTTTATCTTCCAAGTACCAACCTGTGGCACTTTATCTTCCAAGTACCAACCTGTGGCACTTTATCTTCCAAGTACCAACCTGTGGCACTTTATCTTCCAAGTACCAACCTGTGGCACTTTATCTTCCAAGTACCAACCTGTGGCACTTTATCTTCAAAGTACCAACCTGTGGCACTTTATCTTCAAAGTACCAACCTGTGGCACTTTATCTTCAAAGTACCAACCTGTGGCACTTTATCTTCCAAGTACCAACCTGTGGCACTTTATCTTCCAAGTACCAACCTGTGGCACTTTATCTTCCAAGTACCAACCTGTGGCACTTTATCTACAAAGTACCAACCTGTGGCACTTTATCTTCCAAGTACCAACCTGTGGCACTTTATCTTCCAAGTACCAACCTGTGGCACTTTATCTTCCAAGTACCAACCTGTGGCACTTTATCTTCCAAGTACCAACCTGTGGCACTTTATCTTCCAAGTACCAACCTGTGGCACTTTAGCTTCAAAGTACCAACCTGTGGCACTTTATCTTCAAAGTACCAACCTGTGGCACTTTATCTTCAAAGTACCAACCTGTGGCACTTTATCTTCCAAGTACCAACCTGTGGCACTTTATCTTCCAAGTACCAACCTGTGGCACTTTATCTTCAAAGTACCAACCTGTGGCACTTTATCTTCAAAGTACCAACCTGTGGCACTTTATCTTCAAAGTACCAACCTGTGGCACGTTATCTTCAAAGTACCAACCTGTGGCACTTTATCTTCAAAGTACCAACCTGTGGCACTTTATCTTCAAAGTACCAACCTGTGGCACTTTATCTTCAAAGTACCAACCTGTGGCACTTTATCTTCAAAGTTCCAACCTGTGGCACTTTATCTTCAAAGTACCAACCTGTGGCACTTTAGCTTCAAAGTATCAACCTGTGGCACTTTATCTTCAAAGTACCAACCTGTGGCACTTTATCTTCAAAGTACCAACCTGTGGCACTTTATCTTCAAAGTACCAACCTGTGGCACGTTATCTTCAAAGTACCAACCTGTGGCACTTTATCTTCAAAGTACCAACCTGTGGCACTTTATCTTCAAAGTACCAACCTGTGGCACTTTATCTTCAAAGTACCAACCTGTGGCACTTTATCTTCAAAGTACCAACCTGTGCCACTTTATCTTCAAAGTACCAACCTGTGGCACTTTATCTTCAAAGTACCAACCTGTGGCACTTTATCTTCCAAGTACCAACCTGTGGCACTTTATCTTCCAAGTACCAACCTGTGGCACTTTATCTTCCAAGTACCAACCTGTGGCACTTTATCTTCCAAGTACCAACCTGTGGCACTTTATCTTCCAAGTACCAACCTGTGGCACTTTATCTTCCAAGTACCAACCTGTGGCACTTTATCTTCAAAGTACCAACCTGTGGCACTTTATCTTCCAAGTACCAACCTGTGGCACTTTATCTTCAAAGTACCAACCTGTGGCACTTTATCTTCAAAGTACCAACCTGTGGCACTTTATCTTCCAAGTACCAACCTGTGGCACTTTATCTTCCAAGTACCAACCTGTGGCACTTTATCTTCCAAGTACCAACCTGTGGCACTTTATCTTCCAAGTACCAACCTGTGGCACTTTATCTTCAAAGTACCAACCTGTGGCACTTTATCTTCAAAGTACCAACCTGTGGCACTTTAGCTTCAAAGTTCCAACCTGTGGCACTTTAGCTTCAAAGTACCAACCTGTGGCACTTTATCTTCAAAGTATCAACCTGTGGCACTTTATCTTCAAAGTTCCAACCTGTGGCACTTTAGCTTCAAAGTACCAACCTGTGGCACTTTAGCTTCAAAGTACCAACCTGTGGCACTTTAGCTTCAAAGTACCAACCTGTGGCACTTTAGCTTCAACACTTTCAGAATTCAAGGAGCTAACATCCAAACACACCTTGACATCATCAATGCTACGTCACTAATTTTCTTGTTTTAACTGTTTGTAATGTACATGGCTGTATTGGAGGATGTGTTGTGCACTGCTCGAGTTGTAGCAGTGGAACTTTAAAAATCCCATGAGGGTCTAGTTCCTTAGTGGAAGAAGAATAAGAACAACAATGCAGGATCTAGTAAAACATTGTTCAGTTTTTAGGCCACAAACGAATTCCATATAACTATTCTGGATAAAATTGCGCCAAGGGCTCTACAACACTCCCCTCTTGCAATGAGCCCAACGCACGTTATTGAAGACGTTTACCAGGAGAGATATTTACATTAGCTACATGCTTACACGTTTAATGGTCGCTTGTGGAATTATGTTTGCTTGTAAGCTTCTTTTTCTTTCGTTTGTCATTCCATTGCTTTGGAACCCGGCCAGGTCTGACCCAAGAAAGTGGGTAATGGCTGTCCCTTCACCAAGCACTCAGCATTATGAAATAAAAGTCACAGTTCTTTCGGATGGGAACTTAAAATAAACGCGGTCCCGTGTCACGATGGGCTTGGCACGCTACTAAAGAACACTGTTGTATAATGCCATCAGGTTTCTGAGCTATACCTTAGGATGGGTTTGACATTGGTGTTGAAGATCCGGATCTTGTTGTTTTTTATTGTTAGGGCTGTTGATCTCGTTAACTTAGTACGGTTAATCTTTCGACATGTCTGTACTGTATCTTAGTGCAGTAAGTTTAAAATCGCCGATTGTCGAACTAATAAGTATCCAAAAATAATAAAATAAAAATAAACAGCTTTTAAAAAAGGCAATGCAGTGAAATAACACCGCTTACGGGTTTTAGCAATATAATGACAAATAATCATTGAATTATACAGAGTCATGCTGCTGGTAAAACCATTATGTCGGAATTTTTATGCTTAAAATCAATATTTCTCGACATATTCTGTAATTTATTGACTAAAATTTTAATTTTCTATCGATTTTCTCATTAAATTTTGTATTTTCCCACTTCTATTATTACAGAGTGTTGTTCTGATAAACCTGTTTCCCGTGTAAAATTGATTGCTATGGTGGCCTATATCTGCCATCAGATAAATTTTAGTCGCCATTAATTTATCTTGAGTTGTTGAGATAGTATTCACGACAAATCAACACAACATCGGCAAATCGAGATAAATTATAGCGACAACTCATGATAGTTATGTCGATAACTTAACTCGACTTGCCGATATTATGTAAAGTCAATGCTATATGTTGACATGTCGCGAAAAGTATCTAAAAGAGTCAAAATCAACTAGAACTGTCTCTTGAGAGTCAAATACACCCCCGCCCCTCCTTACTTAAATGTATTTCCACAACCTTGACCTTCCCGATATGACCTTGCTTCAAGGTCATTGCGCACCTTTGAACCGTGAGGATAATCATGCGAATTTTAATGACACTCCTCCAAATTTTGAGATATGGCCCGGGCACGATTTTACACGAGCAGACAGATGGACAGAGAGAGTTTGATTCCTCAAACTAGTTTTGGGGGGGGGGGGTATAATAGAATTTATCTGACGGCAGAAACAGTCACTATAGACTGTGGTATCATTTTTCAGACTTGTTTATATCAATACCAATCTAATTACACATAATTGAGCATTTTGAATAATCATTGTTACACTATTTATAGAGCCATAAAATCTCAACCCCAGGACAAGGTGTTTGGATGGGGAAATATTGTTTAACGTCGCATTATCTAGCTTATTGTGTATTTTAATGCGATACTTAGTACCGATTTTATTGAGTTGAGTAATGGTGTGTAACGTCCCAGTCAAGAATATTTACTTATATCGAGACGTCGTAAGATATAGGCGAAGGTGCAGAAATTTAGCCCGTGCGTTGTGCTGATGACAGTATACAACAGGGTTCTTTATCGTGTCACTTAACGAGAAACGGGGCCTCGTTTATTTAAAGTTCCCATCCAATCCGAAACAACCGTGACTTTTATTTCGTAATGCTAGTGCTTGGCGAAAGAACAGTCACTACCCACTTTCAAGCTGTGGGTCAGACACGGCCTGGAATTAAACCTACGACCTCCCACTTACGGAGAGAGCACTCTACCAACGGTTGGTATTGACAAAGAAATTCTACTGTAAAATTATCAGCACTCCTACAGGTATATGTTCTGGCGGGAAAAACATAAGCACTCCTAGATGTTCTATTTAAGTTGTGGTGGATAGTATAAATATATTTATTTTGATCAAAGTTACTTTGAACAAAGTCTTTTATTAAACTTTTTTATCAATGTTTGTGGAAGCGTAAAACCATTTACTACATCTCTGAGAACTATTTATAGAACACAGAAGTTAATTTGATAAACCAGTATATTACTGCTCTCTAAGAGAAGATTAAAATGCTTTAATGCTATAGATTTTCTACGAGAGACTGATATAAAATTTAATTTCAAATCCCAAAAGGAAAACTAAACTAGAACATAATTTGTTATCTAAGCGGTTTGACCTTGAAATCGACAAAACAGTTATCATCTGTGTCACGTACTACTTTTGAATTTTTCTGAAATAATACATTCAAAAGTAGTGGTCTTGTAGCTCATGGCATCTGTAAAAACTGTACACCACCCTGTTTATTCGCTGCTGGTGGTGGGTGGTGCAGGGTGTCTTACGCCATGATAACTGCACTCATATCTAAGCAATCCCTTCTGAATTGTTTTCGAAATCGGAGTGCCCGAAGTAAAAAAAATCGAGTATGACCAAGCAAACTGAGAAGGATATATCCCTAATGGAACCTAGATGCGATCTATAAACCTGATATTTAGACAGAGACCCTTTTCTTGGTTAGAGGCACAGACAAAACCCAATTTTCGTTTGATTGAATTTGAACGAACCTGTAGCACATGATTGTATTCTTGTTCTTTAAAATGCTTGTTTTCGCCAGCTGATGTAAGGAAAGTCGAATGGTTAAGATACTCCGAAAGAAATATGACTACGCCTCTGAGCGGTATTTTATGTTTAAATCCAGTGTTTATTCAAAGGCGATAGACTTTTTAACGTACTGCAGAGCAAAAGAAGAACATTGTAGTGGTCTTGTGGAGCTTTACGCCCCTGTCAGGATAACATCTCTTACATTGAGGCCGCCATTTCAAGGATAGTGGTGGAAATTATTGTATATAGAAAATCAACTGCTTTCAGAAATCAAATTGACAAACTTTCTCACACTAGGATCTGACCGAAATGGAGCAGAAATACGTTTTGAATCGCTGGACCATCCAGGTTACTTCCGATAAAAAATGCAACTGTAGCTGAAATTTGTCTTGGGTATAGTTAATACAACAAAATACAAAAATGAAGTTAAGTAACTGTGGGCTGGCACAATACATAATGATAAAATCATATCCATTTTTGGTGTGTTTAAAGTACTTTCGACAAAAGCATAAAACCTTAAACTATGCTTTAATTGGTTTTGTGCAATCTTTGAATTTTAATTTGAAACATCAAGTTAATTTAATTCAATCCTTTATTCACTGAGCCACATATGTGGTACATTAGGTGATGATACAACCTACATAAAATTAACGTGACAATGACAAACTAACAAACTGAACATGACAAAGACTACACATTATGTTTTCTTTAAAGTTATCTATGGTTACTTAAAGTTTTATATATGATTTTCACAAATATTGAAACATTTTCTAATACTCTTTGGTTACAATACGTTTATAAACCTTGAAGTTTTTCTATGTTAGGGTACTTTGTATAATAAAATGGTATATATTTAATCCGACAAGTTTAAAAAAATCACATTGAAACAAATAATGCATTGCATCACCAATTCCAGAGGTACATATGGGACAATTTCTTTCATTTCTGTTTAACCCAGACCATCTGACAGTTTCAACCGGAATGTTTCTTATTGCTAGTCCTCAATTTACAAATCCAAAAGACAGAAGAGGTATTAATCTTAGTAAAATAACCTTCACATTTAAAATATTACAAAATTGACCTTTAGAAGAGTTTTGTAAACTGCTTGACCAAGATTGTACAAACTGGTCACATAGAGACTGCTTAACAATAGATTTTAACCAGTTAGTAGGTACAACATTCTGTGAATTCCATATACATCCTAAACCTATTTTATTAGATACATCCCTAATACTGTCAACAGTCAACAAAACTAACTTGAAAAATAAACAAAGATCCTTCATGTATAATTACTATACAGTCAAACCTGTCTATAAAGTCCACTCAAGGGAACCAGTAAAAGTGGTCTTTATTGGCAGGTGGTCTTTATAATAAGAATAAAGAACATTTGGGATAAATTCTACTGTCCTTTTTAAGCAGGTGGCCTTTATATAGAGGTGGCCTTTCAGTCAGTTTGGACTAAAGAATCATTTATTTTCGTGGTGTCCAATTTTCGTGATTCTAAGAAAAATTGTTAGCAGAGTGATTAATTCGTAATTTGTGGTTTCTGTTTAAGACAAATTTCATTATATACCTTTTAGTTTACATGTAAATTGGTGGGTCGGGAAATTTACCTAAATAAAAAAAAATTGGGACTCCGCGAAAATTGATGATTTAACCGTATATTACATGATATCAAACAGGTAACAGGTGGATTACATTCAATTTTAACGATTTTGACCAGTTTTTTCAAGGTTCCGTTCGCTCAGATCAATACAATGTTTCTCTCCAAAATACGTGTAAGCGAATTAAATATCAATAATTAATGATTTATTTCTGATTGGTTACAGAGTCATATACCATTTTTTAAATTTAATTATAAAATACATTCAAAAATGGTATATGACAATTATAAAATACATTCAAAAAATGGTATATGACAATAGTAATTATATGCAGTAAATATTTAACAAAGAATTAAAAATGCGGCTAAAATACAGACACATGTATTGACGGACGAAGCTTACGGATTTTTGGTAAAAATTATCTATTAAATCTCAAAATCTTAAACTTATATTCCAAAACCTTGCGAATCTTTGAACATTTGATTGGAAATTGAAAATAAAAACATACAATGGATCCATCAAGTATCTGTATCACAAAGTATTTACTTTGATTTTGTTCCAGTTTAAAAAAAAACACCCTCTGCCTTTTGAATTGGGAAAATCAAGAAGTTCTGAAATACAGCAAAATGCCTTATAACACACTTTCAATAGCTTAGGACCCTCTTTACAAAGATGTTATATTGTTACAACTTCCAACATTTTGTGGGCAAGAACAACTAGATTTAAATTGCTAAATCATCAATATTGTTTTTTGGAATTTTAGTGATCAAATTCGGTTAATTTAGTCATTTTTCTCTAGTGGAAAGTACGTTTAGTCGGTAGTAATTTTAGCCAAACAAAATCGCTTAAAACATATCATAATAAATATAACACCTGCTTGACATATACAATTAAATTACGCAAATTAAAAATGTAATAAAATTAATATTTTACCTCAAGTACTGACTCTATCTTCATCGTCAGAGGTTAGCTTTCCGCAATTAAAAGAATCATTTTCACTTGACATAGACAATTAAATTATGCAAATTAAAAATGTAATTAAATTGTATTTTACCTCAAGTACTGACTCTATCTTCAACTTTCCACAATTAAAAGAATCATTTTTCACCGATTAATCCTTGACTGCAAGTCAAAATAAAAGTGTTCTGTTTTCTACATCTTTCAAATAATGTGGTTTTACATCTTCTTTCAAACAGGGAAATCGTGTAATGTTTATATAACTGGTGTACCATATATCACACAGTTGTCTATAAACTCTGTAACAGATATATAAGGTGTTCTAATAGGGCCAAATTTGCATAATCGCACCTTCGATATGAACGCGATGTAACGAAGATACGATGGCGAAGAAGCGAAGATACAATGGTGAAGGGTCAAAGTTGCAAAGATACTACGGTAAAGGTGCAAAGTTGCAAATATACTACGGTGAAGGTGCAAAGTTGCAAATATACTACGGTGAAGGTGCAAAGTTGCAAATATACTACGGTGAAGGTGCAAAGTTGCAAATATACTACGGTAAAGGTGCAAAGTTGCAAATATACTACGGTGAAGGTGCAAAGTTGCAAATATACTACGGTGAAGGTGCAAAGTTGCAAATATACTACGGTGAAGGTGCAAAGTTGCAAATATACTACGGTGAAGGTGCAAAGTTGCAAATATACTACGGTAAAGGTGCAAAGTTGCAAAGATACTACGGTGAAGGTGCAAAGTTGCAAATATACTACGGTAAAGGTGCAAAGTTGCAAAGATACTACGGTGAAGGTGCAAAGTTGCAAATATACTACGGTGAAGGTGCAAAGTTGCAAATATACTACGGTAAAGGTGCAAAGTTGCAAAGATACTACGGTGAAGGTGCAAAGTTGCAAATATACTACGGTAAAGGTGCAAAGTTGCAAATATACTACGGTAAAGGTGCAAAGTTGCAAATATACTACGGTGAAGGTGCAAAGTTGCAGACAACGATAGCAAAATACGAATGATACGGTAGCGAAGGAGCTATGTTGCGAAGATACAGTGGTGACGAACCGAAGGTACTATCGCTCGTTCTCAACTTCGCTTCTTCGCCTTCAAAACTTCGCCCCTTCGCAACTTTGCGTTCAAGCCGCAAGAGCCGAAGGTTGGATAATGCAAATTTGGCCCTACCCGAACACCATAGTTATAACACCTAATTATAGGATGCAATGAAAGAAAACCAACAGTTTGCTTGTATATGTGGACTCCAATAGGTCCCATGAGTATACAGCATAGCGCGCGTTTTCAGGTCACGATCACCTTGGTTTTAATCCCATTAGGGCTTTGGGTAGGAGTAGTTGTATTTTATTAGTGGTGGTAAAAATTCTTTCACTTATATCGAGGTTGTGATTTCCAGGATGGTGGAGTGGAGTAACGTTAAAACCTCTGTTAATATTATTCACGTATGTTGAAAGAAAACTAAACAGTATAATGAGCATTCAATAGTGTTAATGGCTTTTTTCGGGGTCATAGCGTCAATCGTCTGGGTTTTGGTATTACTAGGGCTTTGGGTAGGAGTGGTAGTAAAGATTCTTTCACTTATATCGAGGCTGTCAGTTTCGGAATGATGGAAATGGTAATTGAAAAAGATTTTTAGATTTTTATAACGCCACCCCCCCCCCCCCCCCCCCCCCCGCAAACTAGTTTAAGGGAGATAAATAGGAATAATCATGTGTCTATATGTCCGTCAGTCCGTCCGTGTAAAATAGTGTCAGGGTCATATCTCATAAATGTTTTGGATGACTGTCATAAAACTTCACGTAAATAATCTTCATGGTCCAAATGTGTGTCATGACCTTGAACCAAGGTCATATCGGAAAGATCAAGGTCGGGGCTGTGTTACTTTGCTCTCAAGAGACAGTTCTAGTTTAACTTATATCGAGGCTGTCAGTGCTGGGATTGAAGTTTGTAGATTGTGCTTTACAACGAGAAAGATTGTTTCACTGATATTGAAGCAGCTGTGAGGAATTCGAAGGAAACAGGAATTCATTATTTTTGTACCAGAAATGAATTCACATGTTCACTACAAGTATTCAACTTTTTATAAAATTTCCTGTGATATACAAATCTACAAATTTTTTCGTTGGATAAATTAAAATAAAGGGTTTATTGCTTTTACAAAGTTTTTTTTAAAGACGCAACTGTACTTGAAACATCCAAATTAAGTCTACACCGTGTATTCCTAAAGAGTAAAGGGACTTCAACATTAAACCGTTTAAAAATCAAATTTTGTCATCAATTTTAACTCTGCAATGCATATATAAATCAACTTATGACACAAGTACTGCACAGTCCTGTCGAAAGTTTAACAATAAGCTAACAAATTGGTGCCGAACCAGCAGCTCATCTCGACCCCTTGTAAGCTGTAACTGGACACTGGACAGGTTTACGGCAGCTGTCATTCCTTCCTCGGCAGTTTTTCGCCCCCTCATAAGGTTTTCGACAGCTGTCATCCCTTTCTCGGCAGATTTGTAGCCCCTCATAAGCTGTAACTGGACAGGTTTTCGACAGCTGTCATCCCTTTCACGGCAGCTTTTTGGTCCCTCATAAGCTGACATCCCTTTCTCGGCAGATTTGTGGCCCCTCATAAGCTGTAACTGGACATGTTTTCGACAGCTGTCATCCCTTTCACGGCAGCTTTTTGGTCCCTCATAAGCTGACATCCCTTTCTCGGCAGATTTGTGGCCCCTCATAAGCTGTAACTGGACATGTTTTCGACAGCTGTCATCCCTTTCACGGCAGTTTTTCGGCCCCTCATAAGCTGTAACTGGACATGTTTTCGACAGCTGTCATCCCTTTCTCAGCAGCTTTTCGGCCCCTCATAAGCTGTAACTGGACATGTTTTCGACAGCTCTCATCCCTTTCTCGGCAGTTTTTCGGCCCCTCATAAGCTGTAACTGGACAGGTTTTCGACAGCTGTCATCCCTTTCTCGGCAGCTTTTCGGTCCCTCATAAGCTGTAACTGGACATGTTTTCGACAGCTGTCATCCCTTTCTCAGCAGCTTTTCGGCCCCTCATAAGCTGTAACTGGACATGTTTTCGACAGCTGTCATCCCTTTCTCAGCAGCTTTTCGGCCCCTCATAAGCTGTAACTGGACATGTTTTCGACAGCTGTCATCCCTTTCTCAGCAGCTTTTCGGCCCCTCATAAGCTGTAACTGGACATGTTTTCGACAGCTGTCATCCCTTTCTCAGCAGCTTTTCGGCCCCTCATAAGCTGTAACTGGACATGTTTTCGACAGCTGTCATCCCTTTCTCAGCAGCTTTTCGGCCCCTCATAAGCTGTAACTGGACATGTTTTCGACAGCTGTCATCCCTTTCTCAGCAGCTTTTCGGCCCCTCATAAGCTGTAACTGGACATGTTTTCGACAGCTGTCATCCCTTTCTCAGCAGCTTTTCGGCCCCTCATAAGCTGTAACTGGACATGTTTTCGACAGCTGTCATCCCTTTCTCAGCAGCTTTTCGGCCCCTCATAAGCTGTAACTGGACATGTTTTCGACAGCTGTCATCCCTTTCTCAGCAGCTTTTCGGCCCCTCATAAGCTGTAACTGGACATGTTTTCGACAGCTCTCATCCCTTTTTCGGCAGTTTTTCGGTCCCTCATAAGCTGTAACTGGACATGTTTTCGACAGCTGTCATCCCTTTTTCGGCAGTTTTTCGGCCCCTCATAAGCTGTAACTGGACATGTTTTCGACAGCTGTCATCCCTTTCTCGGCAGTTTTTCGGCCCCTCATAAGCTGTAACTGGACATGTTTTCGACAGCTCTCATCCCTTTTTCGGTCACTAGGTACAAGTATCTATTTCTCGACAGTCGAACTTAGACTCCTTTTCGTTAATTCATTGTTAAACTTTCGTCAAGTCTGTAATGTACAAGTGGTTTTTCAGTTTGACTTTTATAAACAGACTATCAATTTTAAAACTCATAATAAATACCAAACTTTGGCAGAGGAATTCCTGACACAAGTGTTTGTTGTTTGTGGTTTTTGTTGGCGACAAGCCAGATAACACAACGAGATACATGTTATAACAAGTGTATGCTTATCAAAGCTGAATGACAGAAGCAACAAAACACACAGTCTGATCTCTTTTTCAGTGTGTAAAAAACATGATTTGAGTGGGTGTTGTGATTCAAATCAATCACAAATATAAATCAGAATCCCAAAAAGAGAAGTAAAAAAGGGTTACCGCTTTACATTACAATTACATAAGAGTAGTCATGGAGTGTAACGTCCCAGTCAAGAATATTTCACTTATATCGAGACGTCACCACCTATAGGCAAATGTGTAGAAATTTTGCCTGTGCGTTGCGCTGATGATATTATACAGCCAGGTGCTTTATCTTGCCATGCCTTCCGTGATAATGGACCTCGTTTTTTTTAAGTTCCCATCGAAAAGAACCGTGACTTTTATTTTGTAATGCCGAGTGTTTGGCAAAGAACAGTCAATACTAACTTTCAAATCTTTGGTCAAACCCGGTCGGGATTTGAACCCACGACCTCCCACTTACGGAGCGAGCACTCTACCAACTGAGTGAGCTACAGCAGTGGTCCCGGTATAAAAGAGAAAACCCAGAAAACTAGTAGAGCCGTTTAAACTTAATAGTTTGTCAGATTAAAGATATATCTACTTTTTTTCAGGCCTCACTTCCCTGAGAAACTGACAAATGAGGTTTAGCTAGCTAAACAGGGGGTGCTCACTTCTCTGGTGGAAGTTCACGGTTTACCATCATTCGTCACTTTCAACGTTTTTTGCTTTGCTTTGAGATTGTAATTTGGATATCGATTAGTATATGTATGTTTTTGATAAGTAATAAATGCACAAACATTCAAAGAGTTGATAGAAACGTATTTTTCACCACTGTTCTTATTAGTTATATAAAAATTTTGACACGTAATCAGAAAACTGTCAAGATATTTTAGAATTTCAATCTATCATGTGGTCATATTCAAACATACAACAATCTTTTTTTCTGCATTGAAGTTACTACAGAATACTTTAAAATATGAATTTTTTATTCGTTCAAAAATGTATGATTTTCACGAACATTTCTAAGAAACTTGATTCTAGATGAAAATTGGAATCGATTTGACATGTGAGAAATTGCTTTTTGATAACTAGAGATATTATCCTATAATAATCAACCTTCAGACGTTGTGACCTCCTTCGCCAGTGAAGTGCATAATCTGTTGGACTAATACAGCAAACTGACAACAGTTACAGCAACAGAGTTGAGATTGGATGAGAAATGGTGTTTAGCGTCCCAGTCGAGACGTCGTCAGGCTATAAGGCGAAGGTGCGGAAATTTTGCCTGTGGGTTGCGCTGAACAGCAGCAATGTAAAATCAGTCCTGCTGTATGGATCTGAATGTTGGAGAGTTCTTGTCAGCGACATCAAAAAGCTAGAAGTCTTCCACAACACATGTTTAAGAAAAATCAACAAAATAGTTTGGCCCAACAAAATAAGCAACAAAGAACTGCTGAAAAAAAGTAACTACAAATCAATCAGCGTAGAGATCAAACAAAACAGAATTAGATGGTTAGGGCATGTTTTGAGAATGCCACAACAACGCATACCAAAACAAGCACGTTTTTGGACACCACAGGGAAAAAGAAAGCCAGGAAGACCAAAACAGACCTGGAGAAGAACTATAAAGGCTGAACTGGAAGACCTTGGACTATCCTGGTGGCAGGCACAAAAAATGGCAAAGGACAGGGTGAAGTGGAGGCAACTTGTTGTGGCCTTATGTCCCACTAGGGACGAAGAGGATAGGTAGGTAGGTTGCGCTGAACGCATTATAGAAATAGAAAGATACCAAAAAGTTGTCGAAAACCTGTCAAAAATGACAATAAAAGACAGAGATGAAATGCGAATTAGGCACTATTTCGCTAGCCTAATTTTTAACTTACGACAGACCCATACTGTATTAGAATTTTGCTGTAACCTTACACCATGAGAATATCTTATATATATTTTCTATATTTTGAAATTTTTTTTGCGACCACAATTAATTTTGATCTTTTTTCTAATTTGAAGAGTCTACAGTACTATCACTTTGGTTGATTTCATGATGGTAAATTCCTTTGATATTGTCAAATTTCCTTGTGCCAATAATTTTTCTTAATTAACAATCCTTAGGTAAATTATTAGTACAAACTGTCAGTGTAGTTTACTAATTTTCGCTTATTTCGCGGTCGAAAAAATGCCGCAATATACATTCTCGATATTATAGTCAGACTCATAAATCCGCAAATACATGGAAATAAATCTCTCTATCTTTGTCATTGATTACATTTAAAGTCAATTGAATTTACTTCACATTCATTTTATATCAATTCCTATACCACTCACCAAACCCCCGCCAACTTTCTTTGGCCTAACGTTTCGTCATTCACAACTAAATACAACTGGTCCGGTAATCTATTTAAAAAAACTGGTCATAGCTTTACAAATTGAAAATATTCACAAGTTTTTTAATTAAATATATAGCTGCTGAAACAGTGTTTTTAACTTGAATAATATGTTTTTTCGCATTTTCCTCTAACACGAGATACTTTCTGCAAAAACATCCACTGAAAATTAAAATTCATTGTTATATCTAAACCATTAGACAATTCTTGAGAGGAATAACCATGGTAACTAGATTTGTTCTATTTTCAATGTTTTAAAAATATTATTAATTGCAATGTAACTCTACAACAGAAACAAATCAGAATTTTATGTGAATGATTGTACATGCGGTGTTTGGCAACTTTCTGTTTCATAGGTGTATGTGTTTGAAAACCAAATAAAAATTTTGATTTTATTTTTTTATAATAGAGGCATGTCGTATCATAGTGCTACAAGAAACTTCAGCGTCGTATAAATCTGGAAAGGTTAAGCGTTCAACTGTGCTTATGATCAACCCTGTGACCTATTTATAATTTATCATATTATTATATTATTTATTTATTTTATTTAATCCTATTTCTTACACAGGATTGTTTCTGCAGAATATATCCATCGGGAAATAAAATCTATTTTTATGTCCAAACCATTAGGAAAATTGCTTTTTAATTCCTCTGGTGAGGTATTGAGTAACACATGGTATCCAGATTTAAAATGGGGGCATATTGTAATAAAAAAACAAACATACTAATCCATGGCATATTGTAACATATAAATGGAAATATGAAGCGTTCAAATGTCCTTAGCGATGATCAACTATGTGACTTTTAAAAACATGTTGTAGTTACCGTAAGTTCTAGTTGACAATTATACACTGAAAACATAAGGGCAAAATACTCGATAGTTTTTATCGATTTAAGCATTCCGTTGTCTAAAAATTGCGTTTATACTGCCATAACCTCCATTGCCGTGCAAAGGGAACTGATTAACGGGCATTAGCGAGTTATGATTAGTTAACGCCATTGAACTGTCTATAAATGGCGTTCATGCTTGCCGTGCAAACTGATTAGCGCGCATTAGTGCATTATGATTAGTTTGCTTTGCAAGGCAATGAAATTTATGGCAGGAAAAGGGTTATTTCTAGACAGTTCAATATTTATATTTACATTTCGCTTTTTTTAATTTTAATAATGATATAGTCGTGTACATGTATTTCCAATCACCGGAACAGCCAATAAATGACGTCAAGCGTATATAACCAAGAAATAATAGACGCCACATTAGCAATGACAATCCTACAATTCGCAATTGGTTGGAATAGAATTTAATACATTATCAAAACATCATAGATGTAAATATATTGTAATATAAACATGCTGCGTTGTAAAATGAAAAGAGAAATTTGAAACACCCAATCATCAAAGATAAGTCTGCAGCTTTGAGGATAGAATTCAGGGAAACAGCTATGAACCCGTGTGTATATTCAATACAGGCCTATCGAACGTTAGACACTAATGAATTAGTGTCGCATTAGCAGCTCACCTCAATCCCTGGTCAGCAATATCTCGGCAGCTGCTATCGACTCTAGGCAGCTGTTATCGACCTCTCGGCAGCTGCTATCGACCTCTCGGCAGCTGCTATCTATCTATCGACAGCTGCCATCTATCTCTCGGCAGCTGCTATCGACCTCTCGGCAGCTGCCATCTACCTATCGGTTGCTGCCATCTTTCTCTCGACAGCTGCCATCTATCTCTCGGCAGCTGCTATCGACCTCTCGGCCGCTTTTCGACCACTACCTATCGGTTTCTGGGTCATTCGGCAACCAAGCTAAACCTCCTTATTAGCAGTGTTTCACTTTCGACAGGTCTGTACTGTGCGTTTGTATATTTCACTTCATCATCAATGAAAGATACTCAGTCATGTTTATCAAACTTATAATGTATTCAATTTAATATGTCGAATTTACATTTTGAAATAAAAGCTTAAAATTTGACTCTTTTATATAGTTATTGCAGATTTTATACTTTCAGAATGGTAATGTTATTAAGTTTTATACGCAATTGTGGAAAATAAAAAAGTCCTTTGAAAGTGAGGACCCAAATAAAATTTAAAAGTCAAAATAAATTGCAATAGGGAAACACCGAAAAACCAATTAGGTTAGTAATGGTGTAATAAGCCCTTGTGAAGATAATATTACTTCTATTTGACAGTTTGTTCTAGGTTGTTGGAGGAAACCTGGTTATCAAATTATATGACTTTTTAATTATTTAATTTTTTTATTTATTATTATTATTTTTAAACATTCAACTTTATTTTTATTTAAAATTAAATACAAGTTCATTAACAAAAAACCACTCCTTGGGAATCTGTCTCACTAGAATATATTATTCTATGGCCAAATATTAAAGCCGTATGACTGGTTGGAACCATCTTGCTATTCAAAATTCCAACATTCTCTTGACACATGGCCTACTTTTCAAATGCTGCTTGTCACAAACGTCTAGTTAGTTCCAATTATTGCCATGCTAAATGAGCATCTCAGTCAACACAGAGTATAAAAGATGTTTTGGCAGGATTGTTGTGCTTCTAAATATATCTATATGTATAAATCAATAATCATGCGGTATAGTTCGTCAAGTTTGACCTGGCCGTTTGACCTTTAATTTGAATATTAGATTGGGCTAATTGACTTGGGCTTTAGGTAAGAGACCGTGTTTCATTACAATAAATACCCCAGTTTTCAGTATACTATTATCTATCCTTATATATATATATATATATATATATATATATATATAAACTCTAAATTTTCCCTAAAATACACACTGGATATGTCTATTTGAATATTCTAATTAAAGCTCAAACGGTCCGGTCAAACGTGACGCACTACAAGTGATTCATCTTGAGAGCGATATCTTTCAGCAATATCTCGGCACTTTGTTCCCATGGTAGATGTAAACTAAGTATCAATATACCTTGTCATATAGAATTCCCAGCTTTTTTGTACAGACAATTATATACTGTAAACGTATTTAATTTCGCGTGTATTTATTTTCGAGTTATATGAAATTTAGACATATCCGCATTGTTTAATTTTCGCGTTTTTTAAATATGCACTTTAACACAATAAGCATTATATAAATTTCGCTCGATATTGATTTTCACTCAAAACAAACGACCGCAAAATAAGCGAAATTAGTATATAACGAAAATAAATACGTGTACAGTACTTTGCTTTGCGATTGTGATTTTGGACATGGATTGGTATGTTGGTTTTCATTTCGTCTGTTCGTTTGATTCATGTTTACCAAGCTGGAGTTTGTGTTTGTTTTTCACTGCAAATTGTACCACTATTAAATCTACTCACAAATACCTGCTTCGCAAACATTGTCGAGTTGTTGCTGCTAAGATTTAACCTTGATGCACATTGGCTCATCATGGTTAACCGTTGATTTGTTCCAAGTTTGATAAAAATCCACCCATAGTGATACATAGATATGGAAGATTTGGAGCAGTCACGATACTGGGACGGACAGCCAGACGGACAGAGTTTTATTACCCCCACAAACAAAACGCTGCATTTCAGGTAAACTAAACATAAACCGTACGTTAATTTAATAACAATATTGGAAATCTATAATAATTGGGTATTGCGAGTTAGACACGGACCGGCATGCTTGTTTTGATATTAAAACATTTTTTGTCTTAACCTAAGCCAAAAATATGTTTTAAATTCCGCACTGAAAGACATCTATCATCAAACCTAAGAGTTGTTTACACTTGAGTGCCAGTCATAATAAAGATAAAGTAGTATACCATCTTGAGTGAAAATTATCACAGACAAAGAACTTGTGCAATAGTTACATAGCGTTACATGTATAGTATTGTTTAACCTCTCATTACAATATGATGAGATTGTCGGATAAAAACAGACATAATATTACTTACTAATATGAAAGTATAGTATATCAGAAGAGAGAGAGAGAGAGATTTCCCCAGTCACTTTCACTTATATCGAGGCAGTAAGCTTTTAAGTTCGGGATGGTAGAGGTCATTTAAAAAAAGCACCGACTGACCACCAACCATCTCTCACAAGTGAGATTTTAAAAGCCTAGGAACTGTAATTTAATTATGAGCCAATTCTCTCTCTCTCTCTCTCTCTCTCTCTCTCTCTCCTCTCTCTCTCTCTCTCTCTCTCTGTGTGTGTGTGTGTGTGTGTGTGTGTGCATCAAAGCTCGAAAGTATTTCGATGAAGTGTATCGCATTTCTTACGTCATTGATCTAACTCGATCGGGAATCAAACCCCGTACTACCACCTACGCTCGAAGTTCAGCACTCACAGAAACGACCTACTGAGCTACCATACCGTATAGTGGTTATACTTATCATTCTTGTACTAATTATTAATCTTCATATACACAATGTATCAAAAACATAAACATTATGTAACATATTTATAAGCACGTGTATAGGCAAACAACATTGACCTGTCCGCTTGACCTTTAATTTAAATATTTATTGTAGACGAGTGCATTCACATTTGTTGATTTCGTCTATAGAATAAGAGACATCAAAGAGTTTATGTATTGACTGCAAATCCTAACTCTACCCATGTATTGGGTGGATTCTCCTATATGGATATCCCTAATGAAATGTCAAGTATACAGGTCAATGTTGTTTGTCTATAATCGTGTCTCTATATAAACTGCTGACATCTGTTTTGTATTCTGAAATCTTAACACATTAAGCATATTTCTTTAAACTATGTTTTCTATTTTGATTATCAAATCCTCTTCAATACAAACATGCATAAGTGTATATATAACAGATGTTGTATGGCAACAAACCAAATATTAATATTTTTAAAATGTGTAAGTAAATCAGGAATTGATTGGAGTTTTGATGTTTTTTCACGGTGAGAATTCGCTAGAAGATAAGAGCGAATTTCGCCGCCTAAGCTCCAATCCTTTGTGTTCAGTTCTTTTGCCCATGGTCAATTTGTCGAGGACACTCCGGTTTCTTTTACCGACCAAGAACTGACCGCTTCGATGTAAGTGAAATAATTGTCAAACAAACAAAAATTGATTGGGGTTCTTTATGTTGTGTCATAGAGGGAACTCGCTTCGCTAAGGGACAATAGGGAATTCCATCGCCTAAGCTTCAATCAAGACAATCGAAATCTTTGTATTCAAGTCTCTTGTCGATGGCCATTTTTTCAGGACGCACCTGTTTCTACTACCGACCAAGAACTGACCGCTTCGATGTAAGTGAAATAATTGTCAAACAAACAGCATTTATTTAATCCTAGCCGATCCAAGTTTGCAGATTTAAGGGCACCGACGTACATGGTGAGACTGCAAGAAAATAATAAACCATGAATAAGAAGTGTGCTGACTCGATAAAGTAAAACATCAACCAATCAACTAACAAACCAAAACAGCTTATCAACTATGCACCTAAAGCTGACTACCAACAACTAACCAGCCATCTAACAGCCAACCAATTAATAAACTAACCAACCAAAAACAAGCGAGAAACTAAACATTTATATAAACAACCAGTCAACCAACCAAAACGAGCTAAACCCGAACCACCCAATCCCATACAAGCAACCAATCAACCAACCAACCATCCAAAGTCATCAACCAACCATCCAAAGTAACCAACCAACCAATTACGTATCCAACGAACAATCAGTCAAACAAATATTTAACCAAGAACCAACCATCCAAGCACACAACCAACAAATCAGCCAACCAATCAATTACGCTTCCAACGGACTATAACAAGCGACCCAACTCAACCGACAACCAACAAACAAACCAAACAGTCAACAAACAATAAACCAACCAGTCAACCAATCATTCATGCATCCAACCAACCATAGCAAAGAAGGCCAACCCGACCATCAAAGCAGTCAACCAATCAAAGCAAGCAACACAATCCAACAAACTAACAATCGTCTTTAATTATGTATTTCATTTCGATTTATCTTAAATAAAACACAAAATTGCGATCAAAAATTATCGTTTCTTATTTTATACTGCGTGAAGAGGAGAAACAAATCAATTCAGATATTGAATTTTGTCCAATAAATTAGGTGCGCATGCAGCGAATGTGACGTCAGAAGTATTGGTTTACTTAAACACGTGTTAATATCATCATAAATAAACTGGAATCAACACCAATAAAACATTATGTGTTCTGAACATAGATCTTTTTTTGTAATTATTTGTCTGGAAATTACACAACCGTTACTGCAGATATATGTAAAAATATGAAAGGAAAATCGGTGAAAGATTAGTAGGTGAAATCTCATGCCAATGGTTTATCGGTGAAAATCTCAACTCCGTGATTAACCGGTGAAAATCTCAACTCCGTGATTAAACGGTGAAAATCTCAACTCCGTGATTAACCGGTAAAAATCTAAACTCCGTGATTAACCGGTGAAAATCTCAAGTCCATGATTAACCGGTGAAAATCTCAACTCCATGATTAACCGGTGAAAATCTCAACTCCGTGATTAACCGGTGAAAATCTAAACTCCGTGATTAACCGGTGAAAATCTCAAGTCCATGATTAACCGGTGAAAATCTCAAGTCCATGATTAACCGGTGAAAATCTCAACTCCGTGATTAACCGGTGAAAATCTCAACTCCGTGATTATTCTGTGAAAATCTCAACTCCGTGATTAATCGGTGAAAATCTCAAGTCTATATCGTGTTGAGATGGATAAGAAAATTGTGTTGCCACGAATATCTTAAAAATTGTTGATGCGACTTAAAATTACATTCAATCAACCAACTAACCTATGGCGTTCGCTTCTGTACTACTTCTTAATACCGCCTTAAATATTTATGCGAAACGTTTTAGAAAATGATAACGTCGAAATTTCCCGGAATGACGTCGTTTAACGGGGAAACGTCATCTTATAAATGCTACCCCTTATCAATTGGAAATAAATATTTCGCACAGACAGAAATGGATATCACGTAGTACATCGGTGAACCCCATTAATTGTACTGACATAAAGACTTTATAATACTCTCTTAATGACCATAAACATAGCAGTAGTGTTTTGAAGACACGGAAACACTACTCAAAGCGTCCTCGGAAAATTCAACTCACGATCATCCAATGATTTATTTTTGTCTTAACTAACATGTTATTGATTCTATTTTCTTGTCGTTGATAAATCAGTAAATCACCGAGACTAATTTCTGTTTTCTAATTAGTAAAAATATTTACGAGATTGACAATTTTTTCTTGGTGTTTAAAATCACTTCAATTACTTCATCACTGTGTAGAAATCCAGGATTTGAAATGTCTGTGAATGACAAAGCTGGATTACTATGGATTTATACATGAATGGAATATAAACTCAAAGCTTACCAGAGAACTGGTTAACGAGGATGTCATTATCAAAGGAGGCAATACTTAATATAGTCAGATAAACCTTGTCCATAAAAACTCTGCTTCTGAAATTTTAAAATTCGCCAAAAACTAAGCTATATATGCTAATGGCTTAGATGGATTTGGTATAACCTATTTTGGACACATGGCGGATGTAGATAGCAAAACAGGAGGTGCTTAAGCTTCCGGAGCACCTAGCCTCATTTCCCAGTGGAAATTCACGTGTCTAAAGCCCGCAGCAGACGAGCGATAAAAAATCGCTCGTCGCCGTCGCCGGGAAAATCGCCACAAAATCTCCCAGTGTGAGGTGGCCGGCGACACGATTTTACATCGCTGGCAACTCGTCGCCCAATATCAAGCAGGTTTGATATTGAGCGATGAAAATCGCAGAGTTGCAGGAAAATCGGCGTGTGTGCTGTGCACTGCGATCGGCGACAAAACCAACTTAAATGTTCAGCCAATCAGATGACAGCTTTTCGTCACGTTATTTTTATCATGTGATCGTCATTATCCAAGATGTCGGCCTCCATGGACCCACATCGCCGAGAAATCGTCACTTGTTCCGCACACACGGCGAGCAGATTTCTGTTGCTCGCAACAGCGACGAGCGATTTTTCATCGCTCGTGTGCTGCGGGCTTTACCTAACTTGTCAGTTCCAATTTTTTTACTTTGCTTCTGGATTGTGATTCGGACATGGATTAGTATGTTTGTTTTTTTATTTGGTCCTATTTTTCTCATGTAAACATCTTTAAATCAATTGATTTCCTTAAGTTTGGTCCGAGTACTACTGGTGCAGAATCTTATTCAGAAACAGACATCAGGTGCTGCTAAATTTAAACAGCTTTAGTACGCTCGTATTAATAATATCCCAGCATTATCTTATTACATAACGTTATTACACAATAGTTTTATATACCAAGACATAATCTGAAATATCCAGAAGGAAAGTCCTAATTGAAGCGAGAGTAATGCTGTAAGGACAGAATTAGATGGATCATCTAAATTAGCTTACTATAACAATATATCCTCCACTGGACAATTGTTGCCCGTCCAAAGTCGAGTGTTTTATAATCAGTGATAATATATAGTAAACCGGTTTAGTAATAATAATGATACAGTTATCGGCTTATTACGTAGCATTATAACACAATACTTTTTTAAATACCCTGCAAGAAATATAATCAGAAATAACAAGAGGGGACAATTTTATAAATTGTATCATTCAATATACTAGTATTTAAAAATGATATATGACGCTACATGATAAAAATGGTATATGGCATTTATACTTGACGGCGTAAAAACAAAATGAAACAACCAATCAAATCATTTAAAACCAAAACAAACATACAAATCCATGTCCAAATAACAATCGAGAAGCAAAGTAAAACATTTAAAACTGACAAGTTAACTTTCACCAGGGAAGTGAGGCCTGGTGTTCCGGAAGGATAAGCTGTTTATCCTGTTTAACTAGCTACACACGTCACGTGTGTAATAATTGTATGATACTCAAGCGTTTTGTCACTATATCCATATCATAACTTAGTTATAACCAACGGTAATGTCATATACCACTTTTTAATGTACTTTATGATAAAATTAAAAAAAGTGTTATATGACAATAATAATGTTTATGCTATAGCCTAAAAAATTAAAAAATTATCAAAGAATTTACAACCAAAATAATGATATAATACTCACGGGTTGTGTCACTATATCCATATAACTTAGTTATATATATTCTGAATGATAATAAGATGCAGCGTAAAACAGCATGGGGAATCTATCAGAGAATTAAAACCCAAAAACACTAACACATCGTAAACTAGCTCAAAAATTGTATATTCATTTATATACATTTATCCATAAACGAGGGCTAAAATCAACATGGGAAATTCTATCAAAAATTTAAAACCAAGATATGGTATAATACTCACGCGTTTTGTCGTTGTTATGTCGTACCTTAGTAATGTCGTACCTTAGTTAATTGTATCCAATGTCTCTGTTCTCAGTTATCATCATTTTAATAATGTCGTACCTTAGTTAATTGTATCCAATGTCTCTGTTCTCAGTTATCATCATTATATTTCTGATGTTTCTGGCCTACTGACCTCTCACGGTAAAACATCAGTAATATTGATATTCTGTCATCAAAAATTGAACAAACGAGATTTCACTTGTTATCAGATTGCAGATTGTTCTACTAACGAGGGGGTATGTTACACCAGTTTTGGCTTCTTTTTCATTCATTAATGAGGGTTTATTTTGTAATGTATCTCGGCTCGTCTTTCAATCATTAACGAAAGTTTGTTTTTAACAGATTTTGGTTCGTATATATTTTACTCACGAGGATTTTTAACAGATTTTGGCTTGTCTTTCATTCACTAACGAGGTCTTGTTTTTCAGTAGATTTTAGCTCGTCTTTCATTCACTAACGAGGTCTTATTTTTCAGCAGCTTTTGGCTTGTTTCCATCCATTAACGAGAGCTTAAGATATTGACTTCAGAAAATTTATTTTCTTTAATGAGCTGTTATAAATAACGTGCTGTACATTGTCAATCAAATATAACTGACAGAGAATCTAATAGATAGTTTAATAATGACTTCATTAGCATTAAGCACATGACAAGCTTAAGCTTGTAGCCTAATTATTTACAATAATGGAATACATGTATTATAATTTTGCAACATAGTTCTAACGAATTGTGAAGAAAAAATAAAAAAATTCGCGACAACTTTTTTGGCGAATTTTGACCAAAAACTGTTTGGCGACATGATATATTTGTGTACTATAGCACGCGAATTTTGCCAATAAACGAAATGCATTCCATATTGGCAAAATTCGCCAGCCGCAGTAAAGCTATAAGTTAAGGAAATAGCTACGAGCAAAAAAAAGTCATTAACCGTTAAATCGCCGTCTTTTGAATATTTAAGGAAATACAATGCAATGTGAAATCCAAACAGTAGCTTCCTTAAGGTCGTCGGAGTTCGAACTCAAAACCCTTTGATCCGGAGTCCGGCGCTTTTCTCACTGAGATACATGCTTCCTCGAGCTCACTGTAATGTATCTCTCAAGAGTCAAAATAAAGATTTAATAATAACTCACCAAAATCTACATTTACATATTACACTGATCTATCAAAATTTAATGATTATACAATAGCATGAACAGACCCAAAAAAATTAAATAATATTATTTACATACCAAAGGGAAAAGAAAAATAATATTAATAATAATAAATAAATAAATAAATAAATTTACAAGTGAGCATATATTTACAATTAATGAACTGATTTTAGAAAGTATTTTGATGGATCAGTGATTTGAACTGATCTAACGATGAAGCCAAAACAATATTAGGTGGTAAGGAATTCCAGGTGATGTGGGAAAAAAGCTGTATTTGAAATAATCTGTATGAGGACTATATTGCTGGTATTGGTGTAAATGTCTGTTTACTTATAATTTTAATAATGTAATAAACCAAATCATAAAGGTTGTTTTATTTGTTTATCGTGTTTTGTTAGAATTAACTTGTGACAAACAACCTTAATGAAACTATAGGAGTAATGTGAAACAATTAAAGATATGATTACAAAACATTGATTTTCTAATTAAGGTTGGAAAATTAATTAAGACAGACTATGTATGGCAATATCAGGTTAGGTATGGTGCACAGTAAGCATCAAAATCCAGGTATCGATCCTCCTCTGTTCCTTAAAACTAAAGACAGAGAAGCGAAAAACGCAGGCGTTGCTTAAGTAGAGTAAACATTGGAGACAAATGGTGTTTAAAAGCGAAGAAGAAGTGAAGTTATGAAGGCAAAAGAGTAAAGATGTGGACCCAAAGGACAAAGGAGTGAAATTACGGAAGAAGAGTTACGAAGTCGAAGGAGCGAAAAGGCAGTTACGAATGGATATCAGCAAAGAGAAAAGAAAAAAACAAACATACTCAAAGTCGAAGAAAAGAAGGAAGTAGCGGGGCCGACCGGGAGTAAAATCACACTGCCGAAGAAAAGAAGAAGAAAATAAAAGAAGTTACGACTGCAAATAAACGAAACCGTATAAACAAAAAGAGTTGCTTAGGAACGAAAACCCAAAGGACAAGAAGAGAAGTGAAAAATCAAAAGAGATATTACAAAGGCAAAAGAGTTAAATCACAAAAGCGACAAAGAGAAGTTACGAAAGAGAAGATCCGGAGCCTAAGGAGTTAAATCTCTGGGGTGAAGGGGAGGAGTCACGGTTACAAAGGAGAGAAATAATAAAGCAAATAAGAGAGGTTGTAGAGCTGAAAGTCGATCAGGAGTTAAATTGTGTTTTCAAAATATCAGTAGTTTCATACAGTCAGTGATTTCAGGGGCCAATGAGGGTCAGAGATGATCCAGCTTGAGTGTTTAACTTTACATAGGTCTGTACTGTACACAGGAACAACATTGTATAAGGTCAATTGAAAATGATATCCAAGAGGAGTTAAATTATGTTTTTAAAATATCTGTAGTTTTATACATTCAGTAGTTCATGTTGGCAAGTAGGAGAAAATCACATATCACTCCATGTCCAAATCACAACCCTAAAGCAAAGAAAAAACTGGTAAATTAAGTTAAACACGTGAACATCCACCAATGAAGTAAGACAGAAATAGCAAAAACAAAGAAAATGACAAGATAAGGCAAAGGAACACACACACACACACACACACACACACACACACACACACACACTATCGGTATACATTGGATCTAATCACAAAAAATTCTATCAAACATATCATTCTTTTGAAACAGATGTTCATACGAACACAGTTTAATTGAGATATAATCAAATAATAAGAAATTAAACCATGTTTATAAGTCTACATCAAACTATAGATTTTCAGATTAAGCTGGAAATTGGAGTTCAAGGAGGAAGGCATTAACGGTATCTTATCACTACTATCGTGTATCAAAGCTTGATTAGATTGTTAATTAGATGACTCAAAACCACGGGAATTAATTACAGCTGATCAACTTTATTGGAAATATCCAAGCTTAGTTACTCAGTTCTGATTAAAAAGACACCAAATCATTCGGCCTTTCTTAATCATGTTACAAAATCGTGGTATACGACACGTGTTTAATTCCAAGGATAATTAGATCGGGGAAGTAAGAAAGATAAAAAATTGTTTTGGGATTAAATCCGACTAGGCTGGGGTGTAGGGAATAATTACAGTCCAACCTGCCTTAAAGGCCACCTCTATATGAATGTCACCTGCTTATAAAGGCCAGTAGAATTGTATCCAAATTTTTCTTCATTCATATTATTTGATACTGTATATAAAGGCCACCTGCCCATAAAGGCCACTTTTACTGGTTTCCTTGTGTGGTCATTATAGACAGATTTGACTGTATTGTTTATGAAGGAAAATGCATATTCCGTTGTCGCAAATGATTACTGTGGTACGGTCTGCTGAAACCAGAACAACATAATGCTTGGCGAAAGAATGGTCGAACCCACAACCTCCCACAAACGAAGTGAGCGCTCCTTTGCAAAGATGCTATGTATATGATTATAACGTTTGACACTGACCAGGCGCCATTTAGTCTCTGATCTATGAGAATTTAAACTTTCAGACTTATATATATATTTTAATGGGAGAAATATATATATATATATATACAATCTTATCTCCATAGAACAGGTGAAAATTAAATCATATCTAGTCGGTAAATACACCTGTAAGTTTAGCTGTAGGAGAAATATAGTCAAATTGATCAAATTCTATAAGGACTTCGATGATTGTTAGAATATATCTTATTTTTCTTCTTCCTCGTATTGTTTTAATCACT
The DNA here is from genome assembly GCA_021292105.1 of Anadara kagoshimensis. NCBI lineage: Eukaryota > Metazoa > Mollusca > Bivalvia > Arcoida > Arcidae > Anadara > Anadara kagoshimensis. Next base: position 9,336,659 of record CM037867.1, on the reverse strand, counting down.
GTTGTTCTTGTCATTAATGTCATCACCACCAACATCATCATCATCATCATCATCATCATCATCATCATCATCATCATCATCATCATCATCATCATCAACAACAACACCACCATCATCATCATCATCATCATATCATTGTCATTATTGTCATCATCATCATCATCATCATATCATCATCATCATCGTCGTCGTCGTCGTCATCATCATCATCATCAACAACATCATCAACAACAACTTACCATAATTATAAGTTTGTTTGGAAACTACTGTATGCAAAATGGTATAAAATGTTTGACCTGCCTCAAAGGCTATCTCTATACAAGGACCACCTGCTTTTAGAATCAGTTAAATTATATACCAATTGCTCTTTATTTATGTTCTTTAAACTAGTATATATGGAGACCACTTTTACTTGTTCCCGTAGGGTGACCATTATATATAGATACATGTAGGTTTGACTGTATGTGATGTGTTCAAGTGTACTCACACCACAACATGCCACTTAATTTTATCTTTTTGACATTTTATCTGGAACTAGTCCTAAGTTAGGATTTTATAATCAGAATTTATGTCATATTCCATAAATTGTTAATGTAAGGGTATCAAAACCCTTTGAAAATCCTCATTACCCTTTACAAGTCTTATAACAGTAGAGCCTGCTGTGGGAGTTGAACTCCTGACCCAAGTACCTGTAAAATGCCATTGTCACAATGAAGATGATGTTACTGTATTATTGTTAGTAGTTATACTTATTTGAATAAATGGCTATAAAAAATGAAAATACTCTTTACATTATTTATGGATTAGTGTCAATATCCTTTAGATTTTACAGGATATCCTTTAGATTTTACAGAATATCCTTTAGATTTTAAGGATATCCTTTAGATTTAACAGGATATCCTTTAGAAAAAAGTAGGGGGTACTGTAATGACCCTTCATGTCAAATTCTTATCTGAAGCTCTGCACGGTAACTGAGTGTTTGATGCGTTGGCCTTCAAATCCAATATGTCGACCTTAAATGAGAAATTGGTTGTAGACCTTTACTGTTTGGCCTGTTAACATGATAATACGCCAAGTCGTCTGTGATTTAATGTACAAAGCAGATCCGAAGAACTTGCACATATTCACCACGCCAACTTGTGCAAACTTTTTGTCGCATTTCAAAACCAAACTTTATTGGTCTTTTGAACTTCAACAAAATCAGAATATAGATGATACAAGGTTTGCCTGATCTTCAAAATGACACATTGAATGCATGTAAATCTCGTAAACTATATAGATGATATAAGGTTTGCCTGATCTTCAAAATGACACGTTAAATACATGTAAATCTCGTAAACTATATAGATGATACAAGGTTTGCCTGATCTTAAAATGACACGTTAAATGCATGTAAATCTCGTAAACTATATAGATGATACAAGGTTTGCCTGATCTTCAAAATGACACGTTAAATGTATGTAAATCTCGTAAACTATATAGATGATACAAGGTTTGCCTGATCTTAAAATGACACGTTAAATGTATGTAAATCTCGTAAACTATATAGATGATACAAGGTTTGTCTGATCTTCAAAATGACACGTTAAATGTATGTAAATCTCGTAAACTATATAGATGATATAAGGTTTGCCTGATCTTCAAAATGACACGTTAAATGCATGTAAATCTCGTGAACTATATAGATGATACAAGGTTTGCCTGATCTTCAAAATGACACGTTAAATGCATGTAAATCTCGTGAACTATATAGATGATACAAGGTTTGCCTGATCTTCAAATTGACACGTTAAATGCATGTAAATCTCGTAAACTATATAGATGATACAAGGTTTGTCTGATCTTCAAAATGACACGTTAAATGCATGTAAATCTCGTGAACTATATAGATGATATAAGGTTTGCCTGATCTTCAAAATGACACGTTAAATGCATGTAAATCTCGTAAACTATATAGATGATACAAGGTTTGCCTGATCTTCAAATTGACACGTTAAATGCATGTAAATCTCGTAAACTATATAGATGATACAAGGTTTGTCTGATCTTCAAAATGACACGTTAAATGCATGTAAATCTCGTGAACTATATAGATGATATAAGGTTTGCCTGATCTTCAAATTGACACGTTAAATGCATGTAAATCTCGTAAACTAAATAGATGATACAAGGTTTGCCTGATCTTCAAAATGACACGTTAAATGCATGTAAATCTCATAAACTATATAGATGATACAAGTTTTGCCTGATCTTCAAAATGACACGTTAAATGTATGTAAATCTCGTAAACTATATAGATGATACAAGGTTTGCCCGATCTTCAAAATGACACGTTAAATGCATGTAAATCTCGTAAACTATATAGATGATACACGGTTTGCCTGATCTTCAAATTGACACGTTAAATGCATGTAAATCTCGTAAACTATATAGATGATACAAGGTTTGTCTGATCTTCAAATGACACGTTAAATGCATGTAAATCTCGTAAACTATATAGATGATATAAGGTTTGCCTAATCTTCAAATTGACACGTTAAATGCATGTAAATCTCGTAAACTATATAGATGATACAAGGTTTGCCTGATCTTCAAAATGACACGTTAAATGCATGTAAATCTCGTGAACTAACAACACTATTGATAGCCTGATTTATGTGAAGGGAAACTTTAGTTCAGCATTGATTGTGATACTGGGGCCAGATAATCTATTAATAGAGGTGGTAACTATTACAGGTTTAACTGTATATATCTAAAGGCAGATGAATGGCCTAAATAAACAATGCTTTCCACGAAAAGGTGCAGGTATGAAGAAAACGGATTTTCCACTAACAATCCTCTATAATGGCCTACATAACGGCCATCATAATTATGACTTGAAGGTATTTCTAAATTCCTTTTTAAAAAGTTTGACCTTCAATGATATTAGCTGTGTTATCTCCGAGTCTTAAATGACGACGAAACAGGGCAGGTGATTCAAATGCAATCTGCTAGTTCCCTTAACTTTAAAGATAAAAGCTTGCGAAAAATATCTGCGAAACATTTCTAATTTAGAATTTGAAGTTTTAAGTCACATTCACAAAAGCAATAATGATATTCATAATTTTAGCCATTTTTGCTGTTGGTTCCCAGGCAATTGTTTGTCCCCCACATGCGTGTGATTCAGTCCAGTGCACCGAAGATGTATCTGCTTGTCCAAAAGAAAACCTTGGAACTGGATTTTGTGGATGTTGTCCAACCTGTATAACCATGCTTGGTAAGATATTATAAAAAAAAGTTTAAATCTCATAATGATCTCAACGATAGATGACTGCGACAGAAACTTCAAGTTTCAAAACCTAACCAACGCACAACTTGGGTTTGGCTTTCCATCTGTTTTGCGACAGAAACTACATCAGTCATTTTAGCATCTGTTATTTTAAATAGTTTAGTGTCCCAGTCTTGATATACTCAATAATAAGTACAAATCCTACTTATATCTTATATATTTAGAGTCAGAAAGCCTCCTATAGTCAGTAAACTGATAGAATGGTTAACGTTTAAAAGTCTGGAACATTGCAGTACTCGGTTCATCTGATGTTTCAAAACATAGATTTAGTATTCTGGTAAACCTACTGAACACGATTCATTAATTTTATTATAATTATCATATATATTTTACAATTTCCTTTTGTTATATTACTATATAATACCTTTGTGCAATATTTAAAAAAGTGTGTTTTACTCCCTTATCCAAAAGAAGATAAACTCGAGACGGCAACCGCAAGGAGACAACGTTGACGATTTCTGTATATAAATGGTGTCACATTTTGACCTGATACACTATTCTATCTTATCTTAACGGGGTCTCGGTAGACGTTATAGGTGATTGATCTATGTGTAATTCAGTGCATTTACCACTAGAAGTGATCATTTTTGAGAAAATGGCTATGGCCAATTAAACCAAGAGTGTATAGTAATTCAAGATTCTTTCATTGATACGGAGCCAGTTAGTCGGGGAACGGCGATGGGCAGAAGAAAACCATCTACAATAAAATATAAGCAAGCGTGATTGATGGGCTTTTACTTCCCAATCAACATTATTTCACTTATATCAAGACGTCACCAGGTAAGGTGAAGTGGCAGTTTTTTTGCGAGCGATCGACCCACAGGCGCTTTAAAATTTTACTTGTATGAGGCCACTGTTATATAAAATAGTGTTAATGCACTTAATCGGTGATAATATTTCAGTTTAAATCCGTAATAAAAAGTGGATGTACAATGAATAAATACTCGTGAATACCTTGAATCGAAAGTGAATTATTTTTTGGCAATTTACCGATGCCCTACCAGCATTTTCAATCCGTTGTTTCAGATTACACCAAAGCTACAACCATAACACCATTTTGTTACATATACCAGCATACAACAACAGCTTATTACGAGACTTTCACTTTGCTTTGTCTTGTTAATATCAATGCTTATACAACTTGCTTGGACATTAACAATTTTGACGAAATAAGTATTATTACTTATTCATTTACAATTGAGTTAAATATGATTTAGATAATGTCTTAGTGATACAAAAATCAGGAAAATCTCAAAAGAAAAAAAGATAAGGATAATGGTTTAATTTTTAAGCTTTTTTCAATTTTTTACCATGGTGGCAGGTATGCCCGTGGGTAATTTTTAAGTCAGTGATACCTACAGTTTAATGTCGGTTTTGTTCACGGGCAGACCTGTCATCATTATGAAATCGAAATATGTATTCAGTCAAATGTAAGGAAATAGCCATTTTTGCTTTGAGTAACAGTTTTCATGTACATATAGTAATACTTTTCCGTTACCAGGGATATCTTTATTGACATCATACTTTATTCTATAGATAGAAAGTAATCTTAACTAATAATTTATTAATGTAAATTTTGACATGCATAAAATTTTCCTATAGGCCATTTCCTTATATTTTCCGTAGACATCCAAAGCTTTTACCTTTGCAGTGCACTCAGGACAATATGTGCAGAGATACGACGGTTCTTTAACGTACCACGTCTGTCGTGACACGGGACATCATTTTTTAAGGAACAAGAAAGATTTTTGAAAGATTTTAACCACTGAAATGTACGGTGGCTGAATGAGGCCATCTAGAAAAAAATTCAACGTGCTCACGTAAATACGCTCATGCCGACGAACATTCATTATTAATCGGCTATTACATAAATCTCTACATGTACATGTGTATGCCCGTGTTAGCGCGAAAATTTTAGGGATTTTAGGTCTTTTCCAGTGGATTTACATTTTTTTTGGTTCAAAGTACCGAATGTTTATATTTTTTAAGTCGATAAAAAAACAATTTTCCATCTCGCTTTAAAGGTGAACGAGAATGAAGATTTTTTCGTCCATTGATGCTATCAAAACAAAAACACAACAATCCCTGTCCAAGCCAAAAACCCAAACGCAAAGTAAAACAAACATACCAATTCATGTCCAAACCACAATCCCAAAACAGCCTGAGTAAAAACTCTTAACCCGTCAAATTAGATTAACACGTGAACTGTCACCAGGGAAAGTATATCCAGGGTAACGACATATAATATTTATCAACAATGTTGTGGTGCCGGCCACAAAACTTTTTGAGGGTCTTGATAAGTCTAGCCTTGCAATATCAGTGTATCAACAATTTATTTGTAAGTCGCTTGCTTCGTTGTATAAAGTTCCCATAGTGGGAACAATCTTTACCATAGCGTATGGACTTTGAAACAAAAGCAGGGGAAGCAGGTACGTTGTATATTGCTGCATAGAAAAAGTTTACAATAGAAAAATTTAAGTCATCACATTTGTCATACAGCTTCAAATGTAGCCATGATGGCGTCAACAATATGGCATTATTTGGAGGAGTATATAAATTGTGTTAGTTATCTATAACAGCAAGAGTTACAATCTCTTTACTTTAATTTTTCTCTAGGAGAAGGTGATGCCTGTAATATGTTTGCTGGTATTTTACTTGGTGTCCCAGGCGGCCCTGTATGTAAGGACGGTTTATAGCAGCAAGAGTTACAATCTCTTTACTTTTATTTTTCTCTAGGGGAAGGTGATGCTTGCAATATGTTTGCTGGTATTTTACTTGGTGTCCCAGGCGGCCCTGTATGTAAGGATGGTTTATAACAGCAAGAGTTACAATCCCTTTACTTTTATTTTTCTCTAGGGGAAGGTGATGCCTGCAATATGTTTGCTGGTATTTTACTTGGTGTCCCAGGCGGCCCTGTATGTAGGGACGGTTTACAGCAGCAAGAGTTACAATCCCTTTACTTTTATTTTTCTCTAGGGGAAGGCGACGCCTGTAATATGTTTGCTGGTATTTTACTTGGTGTCCCAGGCGGCCCTGTATGTAAGGACGGTTTATAGCAGCAAGAGTTACAATCTCTTTACTTTTATTTTTCTCTAGGGGAAGGCGACGCCTGTAATATGTTTGCTGGTATTTTACTTGGTGTCCCAGGCGGCCCTGTATGTAAGGACGGTTTATAGCAGCAAGAGTTACAATCTCTTTACTTTTATTTTTCTCTAGGGAAGGTGATGCCTGTAATATGTTTGCTGGTATTTTACTTGGTGTCCCAGGCGGCCCTGTATGTAGGGACGGTTTACACTGTATCCACGGGAAATGTACTTGTAAGTGTTTCAGATTTACATTATTTTTTATATTTTATTTATTTATTATTTAGAAAATATTAAATCCATATACAGTCAATCCAGTCTATACAGGCACCCAAGGGAACCAATTAAAGAGGCCTTTATATAAGGGTGGTCCTTATATGCATGTTCAAATAGCATCGGTAAAGAACAATTGGGATATAATTTTTGGTCTTTAAAGGCAGGTGGTCCTTAAATACAGGTGTTTTTTAAAGACAAGCTGGACTCTTTTTGGAAGTTCATGTCTGAAGTGACCACATACATTTATTTCTATTATAAACACAAAACCCAGAAAACTATCAATATAATTAGCGAGATCATTCAGAAAAGACGGAAGGTGATAATGAAATAACGTGTAAATATAACCAGTCAATCCAATACACATCATATGAAGTTCCGTAAAAGCGAAACGGGTCCTTAAAACAATCTAATCTGAATGCATAAAACAGCAAATAGCTAGAGAAAATAGAATGGGTTTAATGTTTGCTTCATTGAATACTAGCCTTCGAATTCGAGTGCTTCTATTTTTTGACGTCATTTTGGAATGAAAAGTTTAAGTTATAACAAAATCGCAATTTAATATAAACATTGACTGTATCATAAACAAAAATACTAATCCATGTCCAAATCACCATCCAAAGCAAAGATAAAACTCTGAAACTGACAATTTTAGTTAAACTAAAGTTTAGTGAACTTCCGCCAGGGAAGTAAGGTCGGGTGCTCCGGAAAGGTAAGCACCGTCTGTTTAGCTGGCTTGTACTCAAAATTGAGAGTGATAGAAACACGAAGTATCGGACGTCAAATATATCCAGGGTAATCCTGGAACAGGTACTTCATAATTATCAACATAATTGTGATGGCGGTCATATCACCTTATGAGGGCACCAATAACCTAGGCTTGCAATTTCTTTGGACAATAATTGTTGTGAAAGCAAATGTTACAAGAACATGACCTTAAGACAACTGTTATGTTTCATATTTGTATAGTCAAACAACATTGGCCTACATTGTGTATCTGCTTGACCTTTAAATTAAATGTTTATCATGGATCGGTTAAATTATATATAAAGAGAACACACATTAGCAACACTTAGCACGAACACTATTCTTTGCAACTTCATAGAGACATTGCTCAACGCGCTAACGTGATGACGTCAGATGTCAAATGCTCTCGTTGACTGACATGAGACGATTCATTTTTACGAAAAGGTGAAACAACAGTGCATTTCAAAACTGATTTCAATTTTAAATGGAAAGTGTGCGACAACAATAAAATTGATTTTTATAAATATTGTAAATATAAGAAATAAGGTAATTTTCCAATGTCTTTATGAATTTGCAAAGTATAATGGGCTGTCTCAAATTGCATAAAAGGCAAAGGTAATACTACCCATGTAAGGGGTGGATTCTCTTATATGAACATTCCTAATGAAAGGTCAAACAGACAGGTCAATATTGTTTGCCTATACGTGTAATTTCGTTTTTTAATTACAAACTATTGTTTTATAATTTTTCAGCATCAAAAAGATCCACAGGTATGTTGTGTTATTATAGTATACGTAGGATAACACGTGTGCCATCCTTTGGGGGTCAAAATGGCCGATTGATCTAAAACATGCACAAACTACAGAGCCTTTGCTCGAATCCTAATACGGCAGATCATCTGTAAATCATCTGTGAGAAAGTCTGTGGGTTCACTTGCCGGTGGTCGGTGGTTTTCTGACCAACAAAGACCATTAGTGACTTTAGATGGCGCTAAGTAACTGTTCAAGTACATGTACTCGTACCTGTATAAGACGAGGTGGCCGAGTGGTTAAGGCGATGGACTGCTAATCCATTGGGGTTTCCCCGCGTGCACGTGGGTTCGAATCCCATCCTCGTCCATTCTAATTTTTACATTTGATTGGATCATTAGAATGGCTTAAACCGAGTTTGAAGATAAGGCATGTCTTTTGCTTTTTTCGCAACGCAGTGGGGTGTAGGTAAAACTATTCGCCGTGTAAAGATGTTAAAAAGTTCAAACCTTAACTTTTTTGGCGCTTTTGGTAATCCCATTTTTATTACAATTTTTGTTTGAAAAATTGTGAAAAATAGTTCGATGTACCAAATGAAATAAATGTCTTATATTTTTCAACAATATTTTGTAGGACCATGTGCCGAGAAGTACAACCAGGTACAACAACAGCTTCTAAGCTCTCAGCAAAATGGTATGCCTCTTCTTGGTTTGAAAGCCCCAAATTGTAACTCTGATGGCGACTACGAACCTAAACAATGTACTGGCTCAGTGTAAGTTTTTATAAAATTAATCCAACTCTCTTGGTAAAAATCGGCTGAACACGCCTTTGTTCGGCAAACTTCGTGTTATTGAATATCATAAATAGTGTTTGACCAGCTTCACAGTTGAATTTGCATTGTACGGATCTGATCTTGTGCTCTGCGTCATTAGTGAAACGGGTGAAGTTACGAAATCGGTTGCCATGGTAACATTGTTCTGTAGCATATTTAGCATACCGTTTTTATAGTTTTTAGTCTATTTGACAGGGTTCAATAGAGTTCACGAACGTATCACGTGATTAAATATTTATAACGTTTGTGCTGAACAGTTTGGCAAACAATCCCGTCGCAAGTTCCCGAAATAATGTCATTTTACAATAAAATTCAAAGAATGTCATCTCTATCCAATGAGCGTAAAATGTCGGTACTTAAAGAATACCTGACAACTTGTTGAATTTAAATCCTAGCCCTGATACATTTGGTTTAATCTTGTCGAATTCTGGACCAAATATATATAGAAATAGGATTGAGATTTTCCTATCTGACACCACAAGTAGTGATTGATTGATTCTATTTCTTGTACCACAAAATACGCATTTCACCATGTTCTCAGTCATCGATACACCTAACACTTCATTGATCAATCTTGGCAGGGAAAAAAAGCACAAGTATGCAAGATGGAGATGACTTTCATCGCTCTTTTTATGGATTTTCAATCTGGTGTGCAAGAAAAACGTAATATTATATCGCATGGAATGCTACCGAACCTTATTATTATTATTATTATTATAGATGTTACTGCGTAATGAAGGATGGTACACAAATCGGAGACTTCAGGGCCAATATATGGGAGGCTAATACACAAACATGCCGTAAGTATATGCTTAACTATGATAGTTGTACACTCCGGGGCATACGTAATGTTTTCGAAATTACCAAACAATGGGGTTCGCTGCTGTACCATGTTTACTCTCAAACGGTTGTGTGGAACACTTATTTCCAATAGATATGGAATCGCATAAGATGACCTTTTCCCATAAAAATGACGTTATTCTGGGAATTTGCGACGTTAACGGTTTCCAACACGTTCCGCTCAAAAGTCAAGGAGTATTGATCACGTGGTACAGCGGCGATTCATTAGTGATGTATTTTATCTTATCTGTCAGGGTGGCCTTTTTTAAATAACCTACTTTTTCTGGCGTAAAATAAACAGAACAACTTAAATCAAAATTTTAAAAAAAATGCAAGAAAGACAACAGTTTCCCTTCTAGGTTAGACTCGTATTTTGTAGTTGGTGTCCTAACACTTACTATACATACCCCCGCAAACGAAGTTTAGATGGGGTATACTAGAACCACCTTGTCTGTCTTTTATCAATGGGGTTCGCCACTTTACCACGTGATCAATACCTCTTAACGTTTGCTGAACGATTTGGAAAACGTTAACGTCACGAATTCCCGGAATAACGTCATTTTTACGGGAAACGCCATCGTTCGCGATTCCATTACCATTGGAATTAAGTGTTTCGCATAAACGTTAGAGGGTATCACGCGGCGAACCCTATTATATTTAAGTAAAGGATTTCGACAACCAAATATAGGAAGACAGGAATACTTAGATCTTACATATTGAAATTTTGATTATTTTAAAAATTCGTTAATTTAAGATGCCAGTTTCAAAATTAATTTCAAACTTTTTAATATCTAGGCAGCTATTTTTCGAGAAGTTGATACCTAAAATGCATAATTAGGTAATGAAAATTTTTAGATTATATTCAACGAGTGTATTGTGTTTCAGAGTGTGCACGTGACCAAGCTGAGTACATGGCAACTGGTTTGATTGGTCGATTGTTTCACTGCACTGACAACGGTAACTACCAGACCTACCAATGTATGGGCAGCGTTTGTTATTGCGTCGATAGCAACGGTAACCAAAAAGGAGATAAGACCGCATCTATTGGTGCAATTAATGACCTCGTCTGTTAATGGTAAGTTTGAAAGTGCGATTTTGGCAAATATGTGGACTTATTTTGTCTGTGGTAATTGTCAAAATATTCCTCTGATATTGTTTCTGTACAAGAATTTCTAAACTAAATTGTTGATGCTCAAATGTTTGGTAGAGCCTGCAATGCTCGGTGGATATTAAGTAGAAGTTGTCATTCGCCGTGCAAATGGTGTTAAACTAGAAAAATTCCAGCGACACTAGAAAAGACAATGGCAATATTTACAAACGCTTATTGTGAACGGAGTAATGGACGCCCCTTACCTCATGAAGTACCATGCAAAACGTAAAAGAAATTCAATGAATATCTTGTTTGCTTTGGAAAAATCGACGTCTTAATCTTGGTATAGACTCCAAAATTCCTTACTCGGGTATTGAGATGCTTTTTTGATTTCAGGGAGGGTAAAAATTTATGCAAACTATTTCTATAAATCCAAAGCGGAAATACCAGGTTTCACTATTTTTAGCATTAAGTTTAAGGCCTTTCAACAAAGACTATATGAACAAAAGAACAAAACCGTTGTCCTGACTTTAAAAGTGATGTAACAAATGCGCGTCATAATAGAGAGGTCAAATTACGTCATGACAAAAAGCCACTAAAATGGCCCTACGGCGTCCTGTGACTATGTTACTGGGTCACTATAGTGGCCCTATGGCACAGAAATGGTTAAAAGTGATGTAATAAATGCGCTGCAAGTAGTTTGAAAACGCGTACTTGGCATACCATTCTATGTCAAAAACACAATCTTAAAAGCAAAGCAAAAACGTTAAATAGGCGAACTTCAACCAGGGAAGTAATAATCGTTGTTCCGGAAGAGTAAGCATCAATAATTGTCGGAAATAGGTATTGATTGTTATTTCGCTAAGCATTCGGCATTTAGAAATAAAAGTCACGCAGTCCTTCGGAAGAGACATTACAGCCCGTGATGTCCCTTGTCACGACAGGCGTGGTACGTAAAAGAACCCTACCTGTACATTGCCCTGAAAACAAGACATTAACAACAAAGGTAAAAATCTCTGTCGCTTCACCTATAGCTGGTGACGTATCAATATAAGTGAAATATTCTTGACTGGAACGTAAAACCCCTTTCAATCAATCAATCAATCGTTCAAAGTAACGATTCTCTCAACATTATTGAATTCCAATGCTAACTTCGTTTTTTCATTTTAAATTTCAGATACCGTGGAATGGAAGGATGAACCTACTTTCCTTCGTTTAGATTTACACGACAAGATAAAGACAATAAATATATAATAGTAGACATAAGTCTTGTATCATTATTTTCAAATGCAGTGAAATTTCTATTACTCAAAACGAGTGTGCATCAGATTTCGATTTATACATTGAGTAATCTAAAGTTTGAATTTCCGTTTTCGAATCTAAGACAATTTAAAAAAACACTGAATAGTCGAGTTGACACTCCCATATACTCAATAAATGAACCTAGAAATGTTTTTTCCTATGAAGTTTTTTTGCTGTTTTGTATTCTATAGGGTCCCTAGAGTAAAATTAGGTTAGTTGCCCTGCAGGCAACATTGGGCAAATTGCATAATTTGCATATATCCAAGATGGCTGCCTGACGCCATATTAAAAATCTATCTTTTGTAAGAATTTTCTACAATAGCTTGTAAGATACCGTTTTATATGTTTTCAGGGATGAGGAACTCATTTCCGTTGTTGTTTTTAACATTTGGGGCAATTTAAATGTATATATTAACAAATTTGACCAGACAAGATAGGAGTAACAGGTTTTTTTATTAAAAGATGTAACTCAGCATATCACATTCAATACTGCGTAACTTAACCATACATCTTGATACATTTCGATTTAAAGGTCATAAATGAGATTCGAAAAATTCCTTTAAATAAGAAATTAAAAACATGATCTTAGTGATTTCAGCTTTACTTAATCTAGCGTAAAGGCTAGTTTCACTTGCTAAGGTTTCTTTTAAAGGGTGTATACAACGAAGAAGATTATTGCTATCATAGTTTATCCAGTCACATATATAATTACCACGAATGAAAACCAAAGTATACTCGGACTTTTTATCAAAGTAAATAATAAGTTTGACAGCAGTGATTTGATTCAATTTTTACATGAACACTGATATATTACGTCATATAATGAAGTATTATGGTTTTGGTAATCTGCAGCAAAATCTATCACTGATAATGCGCAACCTTCCACAAATTGGTTGGCTGGAGATGAACAGTAGAACTCATCTTTTTGGTTTTATGATAGTTTTGATATTTTGATTTACTATTTCCACTCTAAATGGCCGCTATGAGATGCACACTTTGACTACAGACTTCCACAGTCTAGATGTGGCTAGATGTGGCTTACTTCTGGTGTCTCAACTTACCCAAGTTATCATTTAACAACATCTCAACATCTAGATCTGACAATGCTGTTTCACTTTTAATTTATACTGGACCTCAGAAATTAATACCCCTGCACTGTCTACCATCAAAACTATTTGTATCCTGATAAACACACTCAACAAATAATTTTATTGGATGCTGGACATGTACAATATGCTGGTAAGCTTTCTCAGTGTCTGCTATAAACACATGTGTGTCATGTCGAAGATCTTTCATGTCGACACCATGGTGATTATTAGGATGCTGTCTTGGCTAACCAGTTTGAAAAACAAACTGCTGTTAAATTTGAAATATGAGCCTTTAAAGGCATGACTCTTTAGCTTGATAATTTTAGTGGGTAGATTGGTGCTTCTCTGATCAGTTGGAATAAATATATATATTCTGAGTGTAATACGGACTATAACTCAAAGAGTTCAATCCTCGGTGTTCCTTGGATATATATGACCAAAATGTATTGCTTATTCAAACTCCCTCTAAATGAAAACAGGTCATAAGGCAATTGCTCGAAAAATTGCTTCAAATGTGCCAATGAGGTGGATTCAGTTGTAATGTATAAGTAGATTGAATACGAGTACAATCAAGTCTAACTGATGAATTTTATTATGCCATCATTAGCTTTATAAAGGCAATGCATTTCAAAGCGACGCTGTCAAGATGCAAAAACAAAGCCAGTTGTTGATCTTGGAAACAAGTTTCTTTGGTTACCGTTTTTGGACGGCAAGGGCAGTTTGAGCTTAGCTTCTGTTTGCATTTGAAATCGGTTCTGTTCCTTCTTGACAGTAGTTTAAAATGGCTGTCATTGGAAAGGCATGAAGTCAGCTCTAGTCAATTCGTTTTTGGGGTTAGTTCACCCAAAACACACAAACAATCACCATGATTCACAGTTTTTCTACCACCTCCCTTGATCATATGGTGATAACCCATCAGATTTCATTGCATCAATCCAAAAAGGTCATATAGGTACCCAGACACTTCAAAGAAAATCTTGTTTTTGTGAAAAAAACCAACTCATATCTTCCAAGGACCAGGACAGAGGAAACAACACAGCAATATGCATACGATTGTGGATTTGGCCATGATGAATCCGACATAACTATGGTATTGTATGGCCTCCCAGGTGCACAAACAGGTCTTGATAGCATTTGTGTGCTGATTGACGACACAGATGATTTTATTTTCCTAGTGCATTAGGTGTATAAGCATTAAAACAATGTGATGTACAGATGGAGTGATAGGATAAACGTTTTGAACTTCAATGCAACAAACCATGTCTTGAACTGCCAGGCATGCATGCTTTAAGTGTCATGGTCTTGGTTCGAGATGTCTTGAACTGCCAGGCATGCATGCTTTAAGTGCCATGGTCTTGGTTCGAGATGTCTTGAACTGCCAGGCATGCATGCTTTTAGTGCCATGGTCTTGAACTGCCAGGCATGCATGCTTTAAGTGCCATGGTCTTGGTTCGAGATGTCTTGAACTGCCAGGCATGCATGCTCTCAGTGCCATGGTTTTGGTTCGAGGTGTCTTGAAATGCCAGGCATGCATGCTCTCAGTGTCATGGTTTTGGTTCGATATGTCTTGAACTGCCAGGCATGCATGCTTTAAGTGCCATGGTCTTGGTTCGAGATGTCTTGAACTGCCAGGCATGCATGCTTTAAGTGCCATGGTCTTGGTTCGAGATGTCTTGAACTGCCAGGCATGCATGCTTTAAGTGCCATGGTCTTGGTTCGAGATGTCTTGAACTGCCATGTATGCATGCTCTCAGTGCAATGGTTTTGGTTCGAGGTGTCTTTAAATACCAGGTATGCATGCTCTCAGTGTCATGGTCTTGGTTTGAGATGTCCTGAACTGCCAGGCATGCATTCTATCAGTGCCAAGGTTTTGGTTCGAGATTCTTGAACTGTCAGACATGCATACTCTCAGTGTCATGGTCTTGGTTTGAGATGTCTTGAACTACCAGGCGAGCATACTCTAAGGGACATGATCTTCGTTCGAGATATCTTGAGCTGCCAGGCATGCATGTTCTTAGTGGTTGTGATACAACATCCTAATTACAAACTCTTCTTCTCCTCATTTAGCTGATGTTCTCATTCACAAAGATCACAAATAACTTGGTGGGATCTGAACCATTCTTTGTTGTTCTGTGTGCCAGTCAGCAGGAAAAACTGTGATGTTTCCTCAGTCTCTTCATAAAGAACATCAAAGCCTAATAGTTCTGACTCTGTTTCAAACACCATTTACTGCTGTCTCACCTTTAGTTAATGTTGTGAAAGGGTACCGCGGTCAAGATCCTCCTAAAGAGTATGAGATGATAACCGATTTTGATTGAAATTCAAAGATCAATTTTCATTACTTGTTATAGCGAAAGGATACCTGGTGCCACAAGAACTTTTTTGTCATGTTATGTCAATGTAAGGCTCAAAATCAAAAGGACATGCTTCCCTTAAAAAAATAAATCCTGTACATAATTTTTAACTGTTCTGAAGAAAGAAAGTGTTTTAATTTTTACACAAAATGAGATTACCCATGGCTATCCTAGGGTGAATAGTAATTTGACACATATGGTCAGTCATTACTAGTATTGTCATGTGCTGTTTTTGAATTTCTATTAAAATAATGCATTCAAAAACAGCACATGACAACTCATGTGCTGTTTTTGTATGCATTATTTTAATAGTAATTCAAAAACAGCACATGGCAGTATAGACATGATGGTATTTAATGTAAAACTAATGCCAGAATTGAGTTGCCCATGCCTAAATACCCCTGCAAAGATATATTACAATCTATTTTATTACAATCTGTATAAAATCGATATTTCAAGATGGCGTCCGTCGGTTATTTTGGATTTATAGCTTATTGTGCGAGTTAAGTGTTCCGTATGTAAAAATTAACACCAGAAATGGGTTTCTCATACCTGAAAACATCTAAAAAGATATATTACAAGCTATTGGAAGATATTTTATATCGCAGTATGTACTTCAATTTCACGTTTGGCGGCCATTTTGGATTTATGTATATTGTGCAAGTTGCCCAAATTTGCCCGAAGGGCAACTAAGTTAGTTTTGTTCAAGGACCTATGAGGAAAACAAAACAGCAAAAAAAACTTGATAGGAATGAACATTTCTAGGTTCGTAAAATGCCTACTCGACTAGAACTACTGAATGACATGTGGTTTGGTACTCATGACTAAATAATGACTTCTTAATGACGTTCGGGGCTAAGTAGTGACTTCACGTCTTGTCTATGGTACTTTGGTTTTCAATATATCAGAAATAATGACTTGCATGTGGTATACGTTGACTAAATAATGGTTTATCTATGAGAGTCGGGACTTAATAATTAATTGTATCTGATATCAGAAGCTAAATAGTGACTTGTCTGTGGTATTCGGGACTTAGTGGTGACTCGTGTATTGTATTTTGGACTAAATAAATGACTTGTGTATTGTTCATTCGGAAATAAAATTGTTTTGTGTGTGACAAGTTCGAATCATAGAAGCTCTACTACTGTAAAATCATACATTTTCGTTGCGTCATTTTGTTGAACATTCAGAGCAAATTTGCATGTCAGCGAACTAGAATATACCATAAACTAAACGGTTACCAAGAACTCCCAATTGACGTATCACCGTTCATGCCCGCAATGTTCAGACACTAGCCGACATCACGGTACCAACGCAGTCACGGCAACTAAGGACATCGTAATGTCAGTGACGTCCTTCAATGGCACAATTCAGACCGAGTTTTAATATTTTTGTGGTTAATTCAAGCATGCAGCAGACCTGCGCTGTAGGTGTTGTCATTGGCAACCGATTGCCGTTGTCACAGTTGTAAAGTTCTACATAAAAATTCAAAAGCAGAAAAGGTCATCATTTCATATGAAACGGACAAAGTTCATAACCACAAATCAAAAACAAACATACTAATCCGTGTCCGAATCTCAATCCAGAAGCAAAGAAAAACCTTTGAAACTGACAAGTTAGGTTAGACACATGAACTTCAACCGGGAGTGACAGCAACAGTATCGGAACAAAAATACAAACCGCATGTTTTAAACATGGTGTCAGATATGTTGAGTTTATTGGGTTAGGACAAAGCCTGACATTTTTGTAAGCGTATTTCCCATGATTCAAATTGAGTATATTGAACGATTTAACAAAACATTATTAGGAATGATGGGAACTTTGGAAAACAAGCAAAAACAAGATTGGAAATCACATGTCAGTTCTTTGGTACACGCTTATAATTCTATAAAACACGAATCTACAGGATATTCACCTTACTATTTAATGTTTGGACGTAACCCGAGACTGCCAATAGATTTAGCATTTGGATTGGATTTTGGAACTAGCAAAGAACCTTTAATGTATATGTCAGAAAACTCCGTAACAACTTGAAGAAGGCTTATGATATTGCTGCAAAATCGTCAGAAAAGGCTAAAGCAAGACAGAAGACAGGATATGATGACAAAGTTAGACGAGTTGTTTTAAATGTAGGTGATCGAGTTTTAGTTAAGAATTTGGCGTTTCAAGGCAAGCACAAATTAGCTGACAGATGGGAACAAGATCCATATATAGTAACATCGCAACCAAATAAGAACATCCCAGTATTTGAGGTAAAAAAGGAGTCAGGAGAAGGCAGAAAGAGACCATTGCATAGAAATCTATCATTACCCATCAGTTGTATAACAGAGGAAACAAGACCTATTCCTACACCAAGAAAAAAACGAGATAAAATAGGAAATACTACAACAGCAGAAAAGGACAACAATGATTCAACAGTCACTGTTGCACAGGAGGATAATGATACATCGGACAATGATATAGTTTATGTGTTTGAATACAACGAGGATGCTCCGGAGCAGTTAACAGATAATAACAATGAAGAGGAAAGTATAGTAATGGAGGAAGATATAGAAGAGGACCAGGATGTTGAAATGAAAGAGGATATACAGGAAAGACAACAAGAGATGGATAGAGAGGTAGACACAGATTTACATACAAGAAGGCGTAAGACGTTCTTCAAGAGAGAAGAGGGTACCCGGGAGATTAAAAGGATTTGTTGTAGAAAGAGGAAAGGACAAAGTGTTAGTAAACCAAGCTGTTGATTGGGAAAGAAGAGCAAACTTTTTACAACAACTGGCATGCTCAGCTAATTTGAGAGAGAATGATAGGGATAAAGTAACATCAGCGTTGATACAACTCGTCACCAAGCCTTTTGACTAGCAATAAATTATCTAAGGATTTTTACCTAATTATCAATATAAACCAGGATTTGACGTCTTATCATAACATGAATATTGGAATTTAGTTTTTCTCACAGGAAACGTATATTTAGTGTCGAGGACGACATTCTCTCGGGCGGGGGAGAATGTAGCGGTGTTAGAATTTGTACATATATTGTTTCTTAGTTTCATATATTTCATAGTTGTAGCTTACACTTCTTATTTCATATATCTCTATACATTAAACACAAACTTACCCTTCACTTGGCCTTACCTTTATTCTCGTTTTCGATTTCTCTGTCTTTTCTTTTATACTTACCTGTCACATGACATAAGTACAGACGCCATATAATAGAATACATACGAAGACATAAAAGACGGAGTTTAGAATGACAGCTTAAACTGTAAGTTTAACTAACTATACTTATATCTATTACCTATTAATATGCTTACCTTCATTATATATTTATTCCGCGTAACGCGTATCATGTAATTTTGATATTTTTGGTGTTTTTATAAATAGTAATTGGAAATAATGTAACATGTATCTATTGTTTACATTCCGGTCAGAGCAAGACTATACCCGTGAAATATATTAATATTAAGTAATCGTGAACTGACCTATATTATATATGTACAGGTGTATATAGCGGCTCGGCTATTGAGTATTGATTTATTTATATATTTGTAGTTTGGACATATAATCTGAAGTCGAGTTTGGTGTAAAATATATCATGTAATGCTCAGTACCACATAATGGTAAAAACCTTTTTATTAAACTATTATTTTTATTAGCATTAAATTTGTGTACGATGTATATTAATTTATGAGATGTCATATGGATTCGTTAAATATGATAGTTCATTTAAATTCAATTCAATTCGTTGTATCTATGGTGAGACTATCAGTTTTGAAGGTTTCCTAATTGTATTTTTATTATTTTATTGAACTTCCTACAAATAGTCCATAAAGTCAGTGTTATATAGCCCGTAACGTTGTTACAGTTGATATCCATATATATAGTTGTTGAGGCATTAGAATTATCTCCCCTTAATTCTATTTTTTTTTCATTATTAATTTACAAATAGTTATTGTTTGATGTTATGTGGCTGATGCAATACAATCAGTGATTTTTATAATCTTATGATATATTTTTGATAATACATATTTTGTTCACTGATGTTTATATTTTGTTATATTATGCAAAAATAATGGTAATGATATTTCTCTTTACATTTTCTTAGAGCTATACCATATGTATATATGTAACATATTGAAGATGAATAAATGCTGCGGCGTAAACCAAACGGTGTGTTAAAGTATTACGACACGAACCCCCGTTACATGAGAGAAATACCCCAACCAGAAAAAGCCAAAACACACATTGGGACCTCTGATTATTAAACCTAGACACCAGTAGTCCAGCAGATTTGTGCAAAAAATTGATAACATTATGTGTTTGTGTTAAAAGCATGAAATTTGGCATGATTGCAATTCATGACCTGGAAATTATTTTCCGATATGGGGCCAACCAAAAATGTTAATGTTCATTGTTGTGGTTATAGTGTCTTGGGCTGATTTTGATTTTTTATTAAAATAACGCATTCAAAATCAGCACATGACAATAGTACTGTAATTGATTAATTAGGCCAAACTAGTTTTTTTTCTTTGTTAAGCGTCCACCCTATCTTCAATAACCTACCTATCTATCAGGTAAAGACACAAAGCAAAACTAAAAACAAAAAACTAAGCTCTTATGTTAAAAAATTAGTAAATTTGGCATTAAATAAACACTCGAAATTTTATCGGTTGGTTGGTTGAATTTTACTTAACGTCGCATCAGCAATTTTTCAGCTATTCGCGACAAGAACAATTTATTAATCTCTGTGAACAAGTTCGTCGATGCATGTAAAGTGCTAGTGTGTAGTATGGTCTGCCTTGTACCAGCGCGCACCCAGAGCGACTTTAAGGTGATAGCTCATCGAGTCAGTACGCGACAAACAAGCGTACCACTCCCCCAGTCACATTATACTGACACCAGGTGAACCAGTAAATGCTAAACAGCAAAGAAAATTCACTTTCCCGCATGTGGTTTGAGCGGGACTCTTAACTCACAGCGATGAGAGACCCTGGATTTGTAGACAAAAAATGAGCATAAAGCGTTAAAAATTGTAACAAAATATAAAACATGGTAAAAAATGTAATTTTAGAAAGAACAAAACAAAAATGTAAAATAAATAAAACCTTAAGATAATTGATGTTTTCACAAAAAGAAACAAAATTGAAATAAATTCGATAGAAAATTTGTTATGATTTTTTTCAAGTTTGAAGTCCCAAAACCTACCTGCCAGCGGACGCGTAACAAAGAATAAAACGGCCATGGCCTTAAAATGATGCAATAAAATCGTATGACAACAAGGGACAGTCACCTAATTTGAAATAATGAATAAAACTGACATCTGATAAGACTGGCATTATACATTGCACAAGTACAGTCACGTCTGCCTTAAAGACCACCTCTATATAAGGTGTATCTGGTTAAAGGCCGGTAAATGTAAATCTCTATTTCTCTTTATCCGTGTTTTTTTTTAACCTGTACATCAGGATCATCTGCCCATATATGCCCAATTTTCTGATTATTTTTTGGTGACCCGTCACGAGCAAAATACGATTAACCAATGGCAATTCTATACTACATCCGAAGATTGTTTCTGTAAAGTGCGCGCAAAATGCGGCGGACAAAACGTTGGCAGAATTGGAGTAATCACTATATCACCTCCTCCCCACCCCACCCCACCCCTTAATTGTTTGGGGGACATAATGGTTAAATTCCTAGTAAGCATTAAACTTGAACAATAATTCTTTTCCACCAAAGCCAAAATTTTACCATTCTTCTTCACTAAAGCCAAAATTTAATCTTTTATTATACCCCCCGCTTAAAAGTGGGGGTATATAGTGATAGGGTGTCCGTCCGTGTGTCCGTCCGTCCTTCCGTTACACCTTAGGTTCCTATCTCTTATCCGCAACTTCTCCTAAACCCTTCAATGGATTTTCATGAAACTTTCACACAATCTTTGTGATATAATGTAGATGTGCACCTCCTATTTAAAAATTTGATCCGATGATTTTTGGGAGCGGGTGGGATTTTTTGTGAGCTTGTGGCTCACAGTTTTTCTAGTTTTATACAACATTCAAACACAACACTTTTAAATTTATAATTTTGTTAATTTTAAGATACCCAGGAATTTAAGGTGTCATTTTGAAGATAACTTCTGCCTTACAAAATTTGCATTTAATTTAATATTCATTAGCAGTAATAAGACAACTAAAATTTGTTAAATTAATGATTGTGTCATGTGCTACTTTTGAATTGTTATGAAATAATACATTAAATAGTACATGACAATTGTGAGACATTGTGAAATAGAATGACGTATATAGGTTGTTTGGTTTATTTGTCAGCGAAGTATAACGAGGTAAATCGATATGTTATTTAAAAATGTTCTAGTTTGTAACCTTAAATAAGTAAACTTACGCCATTTTTCTTGTTTTGAACATAGGAAGACATCAAGGTTAGTTGTAAAATACGCGCGCGCGCGTGTGTGTGTGTGTGTGTGTGTGTGTGTGTGTGTTCAAATTTAGTAGATTTTTCTATATCTAAAATTATATATATGTAATCTATTGAAGATATTCATTTAGTCCGTCAAAACACATTAGTGATTAAAACAGATAAAGTCACTGTAGAAAACATGTCCAGAACAAGTATTATTATTTAAATATTTTACTGTATTATTGTTTGTTTTATGTCATATACCACTTTTTGAATGTATTTTATGATTAAATTCAAAAAGTGGTATATGACATTTAAATAACGTTTTCTCGCATGAGAATATGCTCATTAAAACGTTGATAACATGTTAAAGAAATTAAAAACAAACATACCAATCCATGTCTGGGCAGATCACAATTACAAAGCAAAGTAAAAGTTTTGAAACTGACAAGTTAGGATAAACACATGAACCTCCACCAGGCCTAGGGAAATGAGGCCTGTTTAGCTAGTTACATCCACCATGCACGCGGTTTAACTAAAAATCAAAAAAATATAAGCCGTCTGGCCTTATTTACTGGTACATGTGTACTATGATTTTGTGGTGTTAACACTCCTGTATAGTCAAACAACATTGACCTGTTCGCTTGACCTTTCATTTGAAATATTCATATAGAAGAATCCACTCAATAATTATATATGTACATGGGTAGTGTTGGGATTATAAGGTAATTATAATATATTCATAATATACATGATTAATGTTCTAATTTTGTAGACAAAATAAACACGCATGTTTTCTTTATACAAATGCAATGGTCCGTGATAAACATTGAAATTAAAGGTCAAAAGAACAGGTCAATGTTGTATACTTGTACGTGCATGTACTTGCTGTCCTCAAATAGCCAACAAATTCAGCCTTGTATTTCTTATGAAGATAAACACGTGCTGTCTCAGATATATATACTATGTACAGTGTCATGTTTGCAAAAGTAAAAAAGTTGTACATGAATGACGCTCATATATATCTATACATAACCAAACTACGTGTATATCAGCTTTACCAATCAATAACAAACAAACCAATGCATATCCAAGATACAATCACAAAGCAAAGTAAAAACAAACATACCAATCCATGCCCAAACCACAATGCCAAAGCAAAGTAAAATAAACATCCAATTCATGTCCAAACCAAAATCCCAAAGCAAAGTAAAAACAAACATACCAATCCATGTCCAAACCACAATGCCAAAGCAAAGAAAAAACAAACATACCAATCCATGTCCAAACCACAATCCCAAAGCAAAGTAAAAACAAACATACCAATCCATGTCCAAACCACAATGCCAAAGCAAAGAAAAAACAAACATACCAATTCATGTCCAAACCACAATCCCAAAGCAAAGTAAAAACAAACATACCAATCCATGTCCAAACTACAATCCCAAAGCAAAGTAAAAACAAAACATACCAATCCATGTCCAAACTACAATGCCAAAGCAAAGTAAAAATAAACATACCAATCCATGTCCAAACTACAATACCAAAACAAAGTAAAACAAAACATACCAATCCATGTCCAAACCACAATCCCAAAGCAGAGAAAAAACATACCAATCCATGTTCAAACTACAATACCAAAGCAAAGTAAAACAAAACATACCAATCCATGTCCAAACCACAACCCCAAAGCAAAGAAAAAAAACCATACCAATCCATGTCCAAACCACAATGCCAAAGCAAAGTAAAAACGAACATACCAATCCATGTCCAAACCACAATCCCAAAGCAAAGAAAAAAACATACCAATCCATATCCAAACTACAAAGCCAAATCAATGTAAAACTAACATACCAATCCATGTCCAAACTACAATCCCAAAGCAAAGTAAAAACAAACATACCAATTATCTATGCACTTTATAGACAAGCCCGAGAATTTCCCTTCGTTCTAGGATGTCAATCAAATTGACCACATAATACTGGGATGACCATCCACTTCTTAATTTCAATGGAAACACAATTACTTTCTTGCCACATTGTATGAGGTGGACATTCATGCTGATTTATTGCTTAAATGTTGTTACTGTAGTAATTTAATTCATCTCCATTGCCCCTTAAGTCCAAATTTAAATAAAATCTTTTCAAATTTTGTTATTTGAATTTAACAATTTTTAAATCATTGGGGTGTATAGAATTCATTTAAAATGGAAAACAAAATAAATGATTTTTGTTAATTAGGGAAGAAATAAAAATGTCCAAATACAATAGTCCATAATGTGATTTCATTTTATCTTAATTAATAAAAGAAATTTTGCATTAGAATGTTTGAAAAATTACAAATAATTAAACTATATCATGCTAATTTGATTACATGGATGATTATTACCTTATATAAAATATGTAGAAATACAGGTAGGTGCCTGTATAACTTGAAATACACTTTGAAACAAGAGACACAAATTACCTGTTATGCTCACCTGGCTAGTGAGTGATCTTAATTCGATTAACAATGATTCAAAATAATAAATATTTTAAATAGTTAGTTATATATCTATTTTGTATATTAATACAGTCCTCTAGATGTAGAGTTTAACCTTTTTTTACACTTACGCAATTATATCCCCTGTAAAAGTTTATGGGCCATACACTAGAATTTACTCTACTTTTGAATTTTTATAAAATAATCAGGGTTTGTACAGGCCTGGAAAAGTCCTTAAATCTTGAGGTTTAAAAAGAGGTTTAAAAGAGGCCGTAAAAAGACCCTAAAAACAAGTCTGGCCCTAAAAGCTCTTGAATTTATCCTGAAGGTTCTAAAAGCCCTTGAATTTTGGCCAGTTGGGTGTCTGTATCTCGCTATTAAGTGGTTGCAAATTGGCTGATATAAATACATAATTAATCAATGTTACATTGAAACGTGCAATTTAAAGGTACCTGGCCCAACCAAACGCCCAACTTCAACCTTCCTTTCAAGTGCCATTACTATGGACATGTTTGATTGATTTAGTTGCCTTTGCACTAATTTTTTTTTTTTGGCCAAAATTGTCCTTCTGATTAGGCATTAAATTTGCAAATAAGACCCTGAAAATACCCTGAAAAGTTCTTAAATTTGGAGTCACAGTGTCTGGATGAACCCTGATAATGTATACGGGTACTTTTAAATGCATTATTTTATAAAAAAATCAAAGTAGCACATGGCATATCCATTTTTCTCCCATCATCAAAGTATCCAGTGTAGGAAAGCCTTGTAGAATATTTCCGTATTTCACGTGGTTTTGTTGTCTTTCATCGCATGATTTTCAGTGACGTAACAATCAAAGGATAATTGAATGACGTCACTCTATGGGGACATGACGTTGTCTTGCGGGAAAATGACATCCAAGACTCAAAAATTTAGAAATTTTCATTACGTTTCAAATGTTTATTCTGAAAGATTAAAATAAATAGCTTCGTTTTCTAGTTTATACCATTTGTATAAACCATTTTCAGGTGCATTCTGTCCGATGGTCATATTTATTTTTATGTAAAACTTTAAATAACAAAGTTAGATTTTCTAAGATGGCCGCGTCGATGCCGATGTCACTCCTTTTTGAAGCCAAAAATTGTCTATTGGGTAAAAATTCCAACAAAATAACATATTTTACGTCCCAAAATACTATAATCATCATCTTGTAAGCAGATGGTTGTGTCTTGAACTTCTTTGGCTTCGGGAACCCAGACCCTACCCATTGACGACTTTGGGCTTTATTACTTAGCTCTAGATATTGAAGCTAAGTTTCATTTACAGTCACCAGATGCAAAAGAAATCATTCTTTGGCCTAAAATGCTTCAGCAAGGCGCTGCATTTTAATGCTCTGGTTGACATTTTTGCTCATCGCCAAGAGATTTGCTGTTAAATTAATAGGTATTGCATGAATGTTAAAACGCTACCATGTGGCATGCTTAATGCCAGCGATATTTATTATTTATGTTAATCATACATGAATCAATATAGAATCTGAAATTGCAACTCAACTTGTGCACCCTGTATGGTGCCTTCTGATTTTAAGAATTTCAACTATGATTTTTAGCATGCTACAAGCAAGTTGAATGGTCATAGAACATGTTGTAGGTATGTTACTTTGATAAATTTGAAAAAAAATCAACAAATGAAGTTTGTTCCCTCTAACACAACAAAGTTTCGAGCACGTCCTCTGAACATGTGGAGTCATTTTTAATTAAATTTATGATAGAACTTCAATCAACAGTCGTAAAGTGAATTATGTATGATGAAACATTTAATTTATTAAGAAATAACATTGTATTCATTCGTAATAATGAACGAGGGTAAGGAATAGCATTGATTCACAGTTCATGTTAAATATGCTATTCCTGACTCTCTTCATAATGTTGAATGAATACTCACAAATACAATGTTATTCCTTATATTTCCAATCATGAGAATTATTGTTAGCAAGTCAGAAACGTTAAACTATCGCTACAATTATTATATTTATTCAAGTTTCTGACAAACATATGGGATTGATGGAACAGCCTTTTCCAAATAAGGATGGAATGCCGACCAATCAAACGCATGACGTAATAGGACATGTCATTCCATGGCGTCATCTGATAGTTAAAATTACGTAATCAGAGATCATGACCCATACCGTATTCATGAGCAACTGAATGCCAGCAAAAACAAAATTAATTGTTACATCTAGAGAAGGTCCTTTCGAATTTATATATGTAAGAGAAAAGATTTCTTCTTTTGGTTAAGTCCTTCGGGGTTTTCTGTCGAACACGTTTTGTCACTCTCTTTGGTGTATAATCAAAACTCTGATTTAGGTTTATCGCAGGATTACACTAAATCCGCGAAAGGGAATACAAAATTTCAATTTACATTTTTACATTGTTCTTTTTTTAGCTCACCTGAGCCAAAGGCTCAAGTGAGCTTTTCTGATCACAATTTGTCCGTTGTCTGTCGTCGTCGTCGTCGTCGTCGTCGTTGTCGTCGTCGTCGTAAACTTTTCACATTTTCATCTTCTTCTCACGAACCACTGGGCAGATTTCAACCAAATTTGGCACAAAGCACCACTAGGTGAAGGGGATTCAAGTTTGTTCAAATGAAGGGCCACACCCTCTTTAAAGGGGAGATAATTGAGAATTATTGAAACTTTGTTGGTATTTTTCAAAAATCTTCTTCTCAAAAACTATTCGGCCTGTAAAGCTTAAACTTTTGTGGAGGCATCCTTAGGAAGTGTAGATTCAAGTTTGTTCAAATCATGGTCCCCGGGGGTAGGGAGGGGCCACAAGAGGGGGATCAAGTTTTACATAGGAGTATATAGAGAAAATCTTTAAAAATCTTCTTCTCAAAAACTATTAGGCCTGAAAAGCTCAAATTAAAATGGAAGCATCCTGAGGTAGTGTAGATTCAAGTTTGTTCAAATCATGGTCCCCGGGGGTAGGGAGGGGTCACAAGAGGGGGATCAAGTTTTACATAGGAATATATAAAGAAAATTTTTAAAAATCTTTTTCTCAAAAACTATTAGGCCAGAAAAGCTCAAATTAAAATGGAAGCATCCTCAGGTAGTGTAGATTCAAGTTTGTTCAAATCATAGTCCCTGGGGGTAGGGTGGGGCCACAAGAGGGGGGTCAAGTTTTACACAGGAATATATAGAGAGAATCTTTAAAAATCTTCTCCTCAAAAACTATTAGGCCAGGAAAGCTCAAATTAAAATGGAAGCATCCTCAGGTAGTGTAGATTCAAGTTTGTTCAAATCATGGTTAAATAATAGTGTATTTTCCATGCTGTATTCTTTTATATAAGTATTTTGATATAAAGTTAAATATATTGTTCATGAGAAATATATTAATTGTACTTGTATTTAAAAGCTAATTTTTAATGTAAATCCTGCTGTATTCTATAATTTCTATTTGCCATTTCCCGATTACAGTATTCGGCCTATGCATTTTCTCTCTTTTGAGATTGGTAGATTGCATGATGAAATTTTTTTTTAAAATTATTTCATTGGTTGAAATGCTGTAAGAAAAAGGTAACGGAATAAGCCGAGGCTTGTCGAAACATCAACCTTTTACGGTACATAGAAATACTTACAAATTGTTTAGTGAAAAGCATCGGTAGGAAGTATAGATTTCAGTTTGTACAAAACCTCCCTCCCCTGCACTCACTTCAATACTGAACTCATTTCGGCTTCTACCTAGCAAGTTGCTCAGGTGAGCGATGTGGCCCCTGGGCCTCTTGTTTGCATTTTTGGTGCCATTTTTCAATCAAAAAAATACCATGACAATATAATTTCACTTTACAAAATTATTATTGTATAAACGATAATCAATTTATTTAATAGAATAAATGGATAGGCATTAGTTACACTTTGTATTGTGCAAAAGACAACATACTGAAATTATGTCCCACATCTCAGTGCTTCAGTACTTTGATTACTTTGATTTTTCTGTTGGGGAAAAATGAATTTAAGTTTCAGTTGTATGATCTTGTCACAGGTAAATGTACCGTTATTGAAGTTTAAAACTGGTCCTTTCTGTGTGAATCTTCAGTGATGTTACACTGGTCAGTTTTAATGTTGACTTTCACCACAGGAGATGACCCAATGGCTTTTTAATTGTCCCGAAGGTTGGTTAAAAGGATCAATTTAATGTAGCATGAAATGACTATTTCTCCGCCCCTTTTTGAGAATCCGGGCTTGTCTATAAAGTGTATGTCCAAACCAGAATTTCGAAATAAAGAAAAAACAAACATACCAATCCATGTCCAAACCCCAATCCGAAAGCAAAGAAAAAACAAACATACCAATCCATGTCCAAACCAGAATTCCAAAGCAAAGTAAAAACAAGCATACAAACCCATGTCTACATCACAATACGAAAAGCTAAGTAAAAACTTTAATGCTGGCAAATTGGGTTTAACACGTGGATTTCCACCGGGAAGTGGGCCGGGTGCTCCAGAACGGTAAGCACTTCCTGTTTAGCTAGCTATATCCACCACTTGTGTAATCAAAATTAGGAGTGAAAGGAACATGGAAAGTGCGGGACTTCAAATATATCCAGGACAATTTTGGAAAGTGCGGGACTTCAAATATATCCAGGACAATTTTGGAAAGTGCGGGACTTCAAATATATCCAGGACAATTTTGGAAAGTGCGGGACTTCAAATATATCCAGGACAATTTTGGAAAGTGCGGGACCTCAAATATATCCAGGACAATTTTGGAAAGTGCGGGACTTCAAATATATCCAGGACAATTTTGGATATAGAGACATCATGATTAATATATCATTAATAATAATTGTTTTTAAGAACTTACAGGTCATGAAACCCATCTTACTTTGCATATTGCAAATAAGGTCAAGTAATAATAAAAAAAAACCTTTACACAAATGGTTTTAAGAAAACGTTTTGTGCAAGTAGTTAGATGTGGAAATATTCAAATTATATATTGGGTTTTTTTTTTCATTAAAAATCATATATGGACAAATCTCACTAATAAAGGCAGATATTGAATTTTTATCGACGAAAAATGAAGTTTATGATAACATTACAAATAGGACACAAAATTTCAAAAACATCTTTTTCAGTCTCTATGCTACCGTATTCAAAACAAAATCAGTTTATATGTGTATTTGTGATTTGAATTATGTAGCTTTAGATTCTACTTCTAAGGTCTTGTGATTGCATTAACCGTATTTTGTCAAATGTTTAAAGTCGTTTAAAGTGACTGTTTCGCTGTTTAATAAACCGCAAGTTCTTAACTTTGGTTTTGTATCTTTTTTCACTTATTTATTTATTTATTTATTTATTTATTTATTTATTTATTTATTTGTTTTTAACTTCACTACAAACATTTCTTTAGCTCTTCAGCTGATGGTATTTTCTAGAGGATTGCTTTGATTATCCCACCTGTCTTCTGTCTTTTTGGAGTTCTATTTTGCTTGCTTCTATTTAGTTAATTGCTTTAGTAGATTAGCCTGGGGTGTCACATTAGTTCTAAAATAATTAGATCATTTTAATTTCACTAACACTACTCTAATTCTATATTCTTTGTTCGCAATACAAATATTTCATTGACAAAAACTCTTTCTTCTTTTAGTTTTGGTTTTGTATCTTTTTTCGCTTTTTTATTGTTTTATTTATTTTTTTGCTATAAATATTTCTTTGGCTAATAGTGTCTTCTAGATGATTGTTTTGGCAATCCAATCTGGCCTCTGTTTTTGGGACTTCAATTTTGTTTGCTTTCGTTTATTTTATTGCTTTAGTAGATTTCTCTAGCGGGTATCACATCCATGTCTTGGTTTTTTGATAATTAGATCATTTTATTTTCCGAAAACAACTTAAAATTTAATCTATATTCTGTGTTCGTGATACAAATTTTTTATTGGCAAAAACTTTTTTATTAATTAATTATTTTATTTTATTTTATTTTATTTTATTATATTTTATTTCTTTCGTTATTTATTTATTTTTTGATAAGTCTTTTTTTTTTCATTTTAGTCACCACACAAGAAAAAGAAACATGTCACGCAATGTCATTGCAGTAAAGAATAACATTCAACCGCCTCCAAGACCAAGACGGGCTAATCGTAACTTAGAGAATGGGATACCAAAATTAACAGCACCAAACACGAGAGTATACGACCTAGCAACCAGAGAGCCAACGACAATTCATGATTTACAGCAAAATGGCCGCCCCTTAGTTTTGAACTTTGGTCCCGCCATGTGCCCGGTATATCAAAATATGATCGCAGAATTCCAGAAAACTATAGAATCGTACAAAGATATAGCAGATTTTGCCATTGTGGTGCACTACACGAATCCCGACACATCATATTTCGAAGCTGATATGGAAGCAGACGATATTTTACAAACAAGATTTCGGGTACTTCGCAACAGATACAATCAACAAGAATCGGACATCCGTATCTTCATGGATGACGTAGACAATATACTGGCATTGCATACGAGTCACACCTTGTGCGTTTGGTGATCATTCAAAATAATGAATTTAAATATATTGGCATGGATGCACGTGGACTCGCAAATATACCGGAGATGGAAGATTGGCTTCAACGTTACAGAGTGTCACTCCAGAGCTGAAATCAAACAATTACTGGTAGTGGTTATTATCTGTTCTCACAAAATGCGGGGCGTGTGTATATACCCATGACGCGGTTGTGATTGTGCTAAAGTCCGATATATGTTTGCTTTTAATGCAGAAATTTTCGAGCCTTGTGATCCTCGAATTTTTTATATTATTTTAGTGGTTGTTGTATATCTGTAGCATACGAATTGCATTATGCCTATTCATTTGACTTTGTGTTTTTTGGTTTATGATTTAGTCAAATGTCGGTAGTATTCATGTACCTTCAGACGTCTTTGTATATTATTTAACTCATTTCGTGAATTTTGATTCCGGTTTTTTTTTTTTTTTTTTTTTTTTTTTTTTTTTTGTCAACTAAAGAAACGACACGTTTTTTTCAATGAAATACCGTCTCAATATTTGGATGACCCGTTCATAATAGAGTGTTCTGATATATGTGACAAAGACATCGTGTTTTGTTAATGATACTGTAATCTTTTTAAATGATACCAAGGAATCCTTCCTAAACTATTAGTTGCGAAGTTTTGTTCGCCTTTCTGTATATAATGGTGAATTTAGAGCCATACCTATTGGAGGGATGAAACTTTCATAATCGTAAATTAAAACTGTATTGGAATCAACGTCAATTTTTTTAATTCCTGTCAATTTTGAATCTATAATCGCTCGATTTATTTTTTATAAAAAGGTACAAGATATAGAAGGATTTCAAAATACTCTTTAAAATCATGATAATGAACCCAAAGCTGTTATAGAGACATAATTTGAGGACCAAACCGAATACTTACTTTCAATGGCAAGGATAGTCTAAAAGACAAGTTTGTTAATTTTATTGATAATTATTATGACTACATGTATATCGAAACATAATATTTTGGTCTGCTTCAGATACATTTTTATGGACTATTCTATTAATCTCTCCTTATGTGCTGGAATAAATTTTGGAGCGATGTCTTAGGTTTATCAGTGGCGTAGCATTCATACTAAACCAATAATCCTGTGCTTGCACATATTTTTTATAAATATTAATTAAAATAAATTCAATCTGTCATATGTCATTCTGCTAATTGCCATTTACAATATACAATCATCTTTCTGTATTTGTAAACCGTTGACATGAAAAAGCAACAAAATCCAATAAAAATATGTACAGTTTTCTTCTAGCTGTTTCACGGTCTCTGAATAAAAAAAACTGACAAAAACCGAATTTGAACTCTCTTTTTACTTGTATAAATATTTTTAGAATGCAGAAATATGCACCAGATCGTTTCATTTTTTAAAATTTTCTTGACGCGTTGAACCAGGCTTGCACATTCAGTCTGTTCTGACTACGCCACTGTCTGTGCCCAACAGAACATGATAAAACAGAAGAAAGAACTCTGGAAAAAGAAATAAGGTAACGGACAATGAAATCAAGAATATGAAACAGTAAAAGTAATGATCAAAAACAAACATACTAATCTATGTCCAAATCACTATACAAAAGCAAAGTAATACTGACAAATAAGGAGGGGGGAGAGGTCGCGATCGGATGCTCTGGAACGTAATCACAATATTATCCGGTCAATCAAAAACAAACATACTAATCTATGTCCAAATCACTATACAAAAGCAAAGTAATACTGACAAATAAGGAGGGGGGAGAGGTCGCGATCGGATGCTCTGGAACGTAATCACAATATTGTCCGGTCAATCAAAAACAAACTTACCGTTCCATGTCCAAAGCACAACCCCAAAGCCAAGTGAGAACTTTGTAACTGACAAATTAGGTTTAACTTCCACCAAAGAAGTGAGGCCGGGTGCTCCGGAAGGGTAGGCACCTCCTGTTTAGCTAGCTACACCCGCCACGCGTGTTATCAAAATTGATGGAAAGGAACATGGAATTTTGAGATTCCACTGCAGGCTTTGTCTTGTTGGCTTTTGCAGTGTGTGTCTTATCCATCACCATTTCCTTTTTGATAGCTTCATCTCTATAGGTTGTTGTTTGGTCTTCACCCATAACTCAAGGTTGATGATTTTCTCTGGCCATCTGATCTTCAGAATTTTTTTTGGGAGTTGTTAATGAAGACTTGGAGCTTGTTTAGGAGACATTTTGTTGTTTTCCGTGTCTCGCAGCCATATAGAAGTATGGTTTTAACATTTGAATTAAAATTGAAAGGTCCATGTGCAATGAAGTTAAAATATAGAAAAGTAGAATTTTCCTGGTAAAAAAGGGCAGGTACATTGGAGCTTTACAATTTTAATATCAAGGGTCCCAATGTAAAATCAATAGGTTCCGGACCTCAGACCCAGGGAATATTGAACCCCTTGGTATTCACAGATCTATATATTCTTACAACTATAGTGCAAAAGCATGCAAGTGTTATTGTACTTGATGCAGATGATGAGTTAAATCTATGTACCAGTGCAAGGTTAAAACTGGATAAAATTTCATCCTTCATTTGGTAGTTGGCCCAGATAGCAAAATCTTGAAGCCATCTAAGGAGTCTACCAGCACAACACTTGCTGGAAAAATGTTCCAGAGGCAAATTGCTGCTAAGAATAATGGAATCTTTCACCGGTAACAGGGTAAGACAGAGATATCTCAAACTAGGATGAATATTTACTGTCCAGAAGGAGCTTTAGCGAGTCTTACCCTGTTACTGGTGTAGGATTCTTGTTCTCTCACATTTGCAACATAAAACATGATTTGTTAACAAAAAATTGCATCAGATGTCTATCAGTTTTCAAGTCACCATTCGTGCCTGCTGAAAATGATGTAATCAATTTGTGTTGACGTTTTCAAGTAAAATGATTATGACGTCATCAATCTTAAAGCGTGTGTAAGTGATTTTGACGTTGAGAAATTGTTGGTTGACTTTGGACGTCAATGACGTCACGACGAGCCAAACAGTGCATGTAGCTTGTCTTACACAGGGGGTGTAAGACAGATATATCTTCCATCTTCCTATGTTGGAGATAGAGATTTCCGCTTGAAGAAACGATGGAAGAAATTTCTATCTTCACCTCCACGTGCTTATCTTCACCTCCTCGTGCGGCTTTCAGTGACGTCACAATCAAAGGACAATTGAATGACGTCATATCGTGGAGACATGACGTCGTCTTGCGGGAAAATGACACCCGAGTCTCCAAAATTTAGATATTTCCACTGCGTTTCAAATGTTTATTTTGGGAAATTAGAATAAATGGCTTTGTTTTCTAGTTTATACATTTTTGTATAAACCAAAATCAGGTACATTCTGTCCGATGGTCATATTTTATGAAAAACGTGAAATAACAAAGTTAGATTTACAAAGATGGCGTCGATGTCGATGTAACTGATACGTCAAGCCAACAATTGTCATCAAAATGGAAGAATTAATAGAATCTATCATGAGTTTATCCATGTAGGATAGGGAAATCTTACCCTCGGGGTTAAATATTTCTGTCATAGACTCGGCAAGCCTCGTCTCTGACTGAAATATTCAACCCCTTGGGTGAGATTTCCCTATCCTACATGGATACTCATGATAGATTCTATTAATTCTTCCATCTCCCTATGATTTCCGCCTGCAGAAACGATGGAAGAAATTTCTATCTTCACCTCCACGTGCTTATCTTCACCTCCACGTGT
The DNA here is from genome assembly GCA_021292105.1 of Anadara kagoshimensis. Classification (NCBI taxonomy): domain Eukaryota; kingdom Metazoa; phylum Mollusca; class Bivalvia; order Arcoida; family Arcidae; genus Anadara; species Anadara kagoshimensis. The sequence goes on along the minus strand of CM037867.1, from coordinate 9,301,840 downwards.
GGCTTTCAGTGACGTCACAATCAAAGGACAATTGAATGACGTCATATCGTAGCAACATAACGTCGCCTTGCGGGAAAATGACACCTGAGTCTCCAAAATTTAGATATTTTCACTGCGTTTAAAACTTTTATATTGGGAGATTAGAATAAATGGCTTTGTTTTCTAGTTTATACATACTGTATAAACCAAAATCAGGTACATTCTGTCCGATGGTCATATTTATTTTTATGTAAAACGTTAAATAACAAAGTTAGATTTGCAAAGATGGCATCGATGTCGATGTGATTGATACATCAAGCAAAAAATTATCATCAAAATAGAAGAAAAAGAATCAATCATGAGTTTATCCATGTAGGATAGGGAAATCTTACCCTCGGGGTTGCATATTTCTGTCAGAGACTCGGCAGGCAGATTGTGTACTTTTAGTTGGTCCAAGTTCTGTGCCTTATTTTGTACCCGTTTTTGGTCCAGATTGTGTACTTTTATTTGGTCCAAGTTCTGTGACTTTTTTTGATTCAATCCTTTTTGTAGTACAACTCAACAGAACACATATGTAAAGGGAGACAATCCATTTTTCTTAAGACTATTTGCACTTTACTCTGCCTTAAATGCTTTGTTCCAATAAATAGTTTATTCAGTAAAAATTTTTTTTACTTAAAAATATTTTTTATATCTTATTTTGAATAAAGGAGAAAATATACATGTTATTTTGTTAATATATTTTTAGCAATGATTATCTCCCCTTGTCCATTATTCAATTAAACAGTCAAAATCTCTGTCATATGTACATGTATTAAGAAGGGTCATTCAAGTAGGAAAATTCAAGTGAAAACCATTCCGGTTGAAAAGCGTGAAAGGGGCATAATTATGAAATTACATACACAAGTGTGAAGATATATAAATAAAAATAAAGTAGGAATTGATAATTTAAGAGTTTTTAAAATACATGTTTTAAAGAACATTGTACAAAAATACATGTGCTGGGGAAAATAGTTTACACCGTGTATAACAAATTAATTTTTTTAAAAAAATGAAAAGATATTAGTATAGTCAACATCATAGAGCATTGCAAAGAAGCCAGAGTTTGTTAAAGAAATACGAGGTTTTTGAAAACTCGACAATTTACGGTTGAGGTTTTCTATGATTTGTTTTCCTTTTAAGAATGTGTGTACCAAGCTTGTTGGAGTTATATGGTTTTCATTTAGTACTCCTGTTTCCTCCACCATCCAACAACTAACTGACCACTTCTTAAAAAGTTAAGTAATCTTGGTTGGGCATAAAACACACTATTTCAATTAATCTAACCATTACAACCATCACTAAATTCACTTCAAGATGCATCATCTACCAGATCAGATTCAAAATATGATTGGTTGATTGATTGAAGTGCAAGGTCCAAGTCAAAATTTAACTGTGGCATTGCCAGCATTTGTTAAATTTCAGAATTCCATCTGTCATGTTCTTGAATACAAGTATTATAATTTACCGCAGTTTTGATTTTCTAAACTATTTCTCAGTAAAATAAAAAGTCAGGGTTTTGCCTGTAGGGAAACTGTGCAAAGAGAAATGAGAAATTTTTTATGAGAAGATATATTCTGGTACAAGAGTTGCCTTGAAATTTACAAATATTTTACCCTGCGAATGTTTTTATTCTAATACAGTACAGCATTACTGTTGAGTAATGGTGTTTAATGTCCCAGTTAAAATTATTTCACTTATATTGAGATGTCGCCAGCTATAGTGAAGGTGCGGAAATTTTGCCTGTGCATTGCGCTGATGACATTATACAGCAGGGTTCTTTAGTGTGCCAAGCCCACCATGACACAGGACCTCATCATTTATTTTAAGTTCAAATCCGAAAGAACCGTGACTTTCATTTCGTAATGCCGAGTGCTTGGCTAAAAAACAGTCACTTGGTTCGAACCCATGACCTCCCACTTACAGCACAAGCACTTTACCAACTGAGCTACCGCAGTGATATGGTATTCCTGGAGATATTATGCCACATCTACTCTGTCAAAAAAATTTCAGCATTTTTGTAAGTGAGGCAGTTTGAGAAGGAAATAGATATGATTTAAGTCCAGAAAAACAAAACAGATAGAATCTAAAAGTCGATTGGGATTTTGGGATTTTTGCCTCCGAATTTCTTTACTTACAAATCAAAAATATACGGTGGCTGAATGAGGCCATGTAAAAATATTTTCCACATGTGCAATTAAAGCTTTTATGTGAGCATGTAGGACTATTATGTGTACGCATGGAAATGTTGATGTGCACACGTGGAAAATGTGATGTGCACACATGGAAATGTTGATGTGCACACTTGGAAATGTTGATGTGCGCATGTGGAAATGTTGATGTGTCATGTGGAAATGTTGATGTGCACACGTGGAAATGTTGATGTGCACACATGGAAATGTTGATGTGCACACTTGGAAATGTTGATGTGCGCATGTGGAAATGTTGATGTGTCATGTGGAAATGTTGATGTGCACACGTGGAAATGTTGATGTGCGCACGTGGAAATGTTGATGTGCGTATGTTGAACTTTTAAGTGGCCATTACATGTACATGTATGTGTAATAGATCTACATGTCCATGTTAAACCTTTATGTGTGCACGTGCCCCCGGTAAAAAAACAAACTTCTCCATGTCCAAATAACAACTATAAAGCAAAGTAAGAAAAATGCTTCTGATATTCTAGTCTCGGTTAAATGTTTGAAAATAAATTCCTAAATATCTGTTAGAAATTGTTTATTAATTTAACAATCATTATGACCCCATTGAATTGTGTGAAATATGTTTTAGTATTGTAAGTTCTTTGACTAAAACTGAAAGGTCAATGGCTTCTACTACAGTATGTAAACAATTGGGGTAGGCCTACAAAAATTGACTTTTCAAAATTAATGCATATTCAATCACTATTTTAGGTTTTCAAAATTATTTAATATGCAAATCAACAATCATTTGCCAAACAAAAAGTTGAAATTAAATTCTCTTTGTTTTAAAAAAAATCACCACAACCATTATCATCCATATAAATCATCATCGCCATCAGCAGCAGCAGTATTATCATCCTCATTATCATCATCATCATCACCACCATCATCTTCATTATCTGCATCATCATCATCATCAGTAGCAGCAGCAGTATTATCATCGTCATCATCATCTTCATTATCTGCATCATCATCATCGCCATCAGCAGCAGCAGTATTATCATCCTCATTATCTGCATCATCATCATCTTCATTATCTGCATCAGCAGCAGCAGCAGCATTATCATCATCACCATCACCATCATCAGCTATATAAATTATCATCAACAGCAACAGCAGCAGTCCAGTGTAATGTGCAGGGAAGGTTCTTTAATGTGCCGTGGAGAATCGGTTTTTAGTTACCGTTACACGATACAGAGGTGAACATTATAGAGAGATTTGAGTAGTGGTGTTTTACATACCAGTAAAGAATGTTTCATTATATCAAGATGTCGCCAGCTATAGGAGAAGGTGCAGAAATTTTGAATGTGCGTTGCACTGATGGCATTATACAGCAGACTTACTTAATTTGCCATTTTTTCAAAGTTTTTACTTTCAACAGATTTTTACAATGTCCACACACGGATCAATAGACACCTCATGTTTACCATCATCAAATCTAATTTTTGAGCGGAAAGTGTTGCATATGCATCTTGTAGTTGAGTTGAGTAATGTTGTTTAATATCCATGTCCAAAATTTATTTTACTTATATCGAGATATCGCCAGCTATAGGCAAAACTTGCAGAAATTTTGCCTGTGCATTGCGCTGATGGCATCATACAGCAGGGTTCTTTATCGTGCCGAGCCTACCGTGACACAGGACCTTGTACTAGTATATTTTAAGTTCCCATCTGAAAGAACCTTGACTTTCATTTCTTAATGCCAAGTGCTTGGCAAAAGAACAGTCACTCCTCACTTTCAAGTTTTAGGCCAGACCGTCGAGGTTCGAACCCACGACCTCCCACTTATGGAGTGAGCACAGAGTAAAAGGAGTGGCTGACAAAGGTCAACGGTACACTCAAAGATATTGGTGATTTTCCATCTGCCTCAATCATTTCTAAACTCGGAATTTTCTGAACAAAATTTTCCTAAATAATAATTTTGTTTTTTTCCCAGATATTCAGGGATTTAAGGTGTCATTTTGAACAACTAACTTTTAAACTTTAGACATTTGTATTCAGTTTTTTCCCAAAAATATAAGTTGTATTACAGAACTTACAAAGACTTTCCTCAATTTTAATTTAACAGATTTTGACATAGTCTTAGTTAAGAAATGATTGTAAAACTAGGGCCTAGTGGAGAGTAAATCCAGGTGAGCTAGAAAAGTGTGAATTACACTGTCAAGTATTTCACATTTCTCCAGACACAACTACAGTAGAACCTGTCTTTAAGGTCACCTCTCTATAAGAAACTCCTGCTATCAAGGCAAGTAAATTTTTATCCCAATTCCTCTTGATTCAAGAGACATGTAGTTTTACAGGGCTGCCATATACCACTTTTTTAAATAATCATAAAATACATTCAAAAAGTGGTATATGACAAGGCAGTCACAATAATTTCACTTATGTCGAGGTGGTCAGTTCAGAGATGGTGGAGGAAACACAAGTGCCAGAGAAAACCACCGAATTTCGACAAGGAAACCGATAGGCTATTTTTCCAAGTGGGATTCAATCCTCAGAAGTAAGAAGGGCGGTTAATAATCAGCTAGACTCACAGATCGAATTCAAAAAATGTTAAACTAACATTCTGTAAGGCAATTTTGTCAGTGTAAGAAGACTCCGTCATGAAAAAAAGATTTTTGAATTGTTGTCTGAAAAAGTTCTGATATTGGATAGGTTGAATGTTTTCACATTTTTATAATGAACTCAGAATTTTCAGGAAAAAATATCAGGAAACAGGTAAAAGTGTTTGGAAAAATCCTTACAAAAAAATTTTGGTGCACGAAAAATTCAAAAAAGGAATTATATTTTTAGAGAAATTCAGACAAAATTCAAAATATTTGTTCCATGATGAAGTCTACTTCAGTGAATCTGATAAAATACAAGATGGAGGATTAAATACAAAGCAATCATTTATTGTTTTACAGTTATTTACCAGGTGTACATACAGTTTTAATTTTTGTACAATTATGTTTTTAAAATTAACATATGTATAAATAAACCATATGAATCGAAAGCACTTTCCGAAAGAACGCGACGCCCAGGAAACTTCAGAGATAAACCCTATGGGAAAAAACTCTGTAAACCTGTGTCCGATAGCAATTCAGCGCCTTTCTAAGTGTGGGACGTGGACTTCGTCCGAAAACAGAAGACAAAATATAAACAATTCTTTTTTCAAAAAAATTAACTCATACATACTAGAAACAATTACTTGCAGTAACATAAAGAAGGTTGACAGAATTATTATTTAAATTGCACAAAAAAAAATATAAATTGGCATTATTATGATATTAAACAAAAGAATATAAATTAGCATAATTATGATATTACACAAAAAATATAAATTGACATAATTATGATATTACACAAAAAGTATAAATTGGAATAATTATGATATTGTAAAAAAAAATTGTCATAATTTTGATGTTGCACAAAAAAATATAAATTGGCATTATTATGATGAAAATTATAATCATTATGATGATAAATTTTATGATATTACATGAAAAATATGAATATGAATTATATTATTTGAAAAATATAAATTTGAATTATGATATTTCACAAAAATATAAATTGGAAATATAATATTACACAAAAAATATAAATTGGAATTATAATATTACAAAAAAATATAAATGGGCATTATTATGATATTGCACAAAAGTATAAATTGGCAAATTTATGATATTGCACAAAAATATAAATTGGCAAAATTTTGATATTACATAAAAATAATAAATTTAAATTATGATATTACACAAAAATTATTAATTCGCATAATTTTGATATTGCACAAAAAATGTAAATTGGAATTGTGATATTGCACAAAAATTATAAAATGGCGTAATTTTCATATTGCAAAAAATATGACACTAAAACCACAATCCAAAAATTCAAGGTGGCTTGCAGCACCACTACTCCCTGACTTCCCGGGTTCCGCAGGCACTTTCCATGATGAACATGTACTCCCTAACTATGAACTGGGCCATTTAACAGGCACTTTCACAGAACTACAAGGTCCCCTACTCCCTGACCATGACGATGAGGGTCTGGAACTATCATGAGGTTTAGGCTCAACAACCTGAACTACACTAACTGGTCTAGTGCTTTCTTACAGTAATGATGTTTTACTGAGGCACACTTCCCTCCCACCCACCCACCTACCTACCAAAACAACCCCATAAGACAAAAAATTATAATTTTTTCCAATCCATGTCAAAACCACAATCCACAAATTCAAGGTGGCTTGCAGCACCACTACTCCCTGACTTCCCAGGTTCCGCAGGCACTTTCCATGATGAACATGTACTCCCTAACTATGAACTGGGCCATTTAACAGACACTTTCACAGAACTGCAAGGTCCCCTATTTCCTGACCATGACGATGAGGGTCTGGAACTATCATAACTCAACAACCTGAACTACACTAACTGGTCTAAGAGTACTTTTTTAAGAGTAATGAAGTTTTACTGAGCCCCCCTCCCTCAGGGAAAAAACAAAAATTTATAATTTTTGCCAATTCATGTCCAAACCACAATTCTAAAAGCACAGTAAAACATTGAAACTAGTAAATTTTGGTTAAACACCTAAACCTTAACCAGGAAAGTGACATCAGGTGCCAATTCATGTCCAAACCATAATCCCAGAAGCAAAGTGCCAATCCATGTCCAAACCACAGTGCCAATCCATGTCCAAACCATAATCCAAAAAGCACAGTAACACTAAGCCATTTAGGTTTAACACCTGAACTTTCACCAGGGAAGTGAGACCGGGTGCTACTGAGGGGTAAGCACCTCCTGTGTAGCTAGCTATTCCCGCCATGTTTGTAATCAAAGGACATCAAATATATTGAATATGATATAATACATATAAGTGACATTAAGCTGTGTCTAGTGTTCTTTTGAAAGTCTGGAATTTATCAAAACCTGGTACCCATGTAGTTTTACTAGTCGGTACTCTTATTGGTGTAGTTTTTGTCAAATACAAAACTTAAAGGACTTTTATTATTATTTTTTCTTTCACATTTCTTTGTGAATTGCTACTTTTTGGCTATAAATGAAGTACATTTTGCTGTTAGGTTATGTCTCAACAAAGTTGGAAGTTTTATCACAACCTGGTCCCTGAACTTGTCTACTGTTTGTCCTAGCTTCTTCAATGCTTTAGTTTGTACAAAATACAAATACAGGAAGAATTTCGGTGGTTTGCATGTCCCCTGAACAGTTTGACCTCAACGGTTCTAATGCAGAAATGGATTCAGACACATGTGTACAGTGTTGTATCAAATAACGATTGGTACATTGATGTATTTGGTAAAAACCAATATAAATTTAGTATGTAAATCGAAGAGGGTAAGAATGCCCCTTTACAAATAATGACGTAAATGTTATGGGTATGAAGATAGTGCAGTTTATAGGAAAAAGGGAAAGATGGCATGCAAAGTTACCGGCAACAAGATTAGCACTTGGACATTTTATTGTATTAGTAGTTTTGCGTTTTAGTAATGGGTAAGTTGTCACTATTTGATCTTCGATAACACTAATGTATATATAATTATATACACCAAATATTTTAATTTTGTTATACATCAACAGGCCAAAGTTATTTTTACAACACTGTACACAGATGTCTGAATCCACTTCCTCATCAGAGGTGCTGGGATCAAGATGCTGAAAGGACAAAATTCCGACATTGAAGTCGAATTTCCAAAAGGCCTTAAACAATAGACTTCACAAACTAAAACATTAAATGAAGACAAGACAAACAGTACACAAATACAAAGACCAGACTAAGAAAAAATTCCTACTTTGGACTGGCACTAGACCAATACAATAAGGTCCATAATAATTTCATACTTTGAACTGATAACCCTTACCCATCTCACCTTGACACACACACGTGTCAAGCTCTAACCTTAAAGAAATAAAAATAAAGAAAACAATAAAAGAATAAAGAAAATAAAAGAAAAAATAAAGAAAAAAAATAAAAGACCCACATACACACGTGTCAAGCTCTCACCTTGACCCACATATACACATGTCAAGCTCTCAACTTGACCCACATACACACATGTCAAGCTCTCACCTTGACCCACATACACATGGCAAGCTCTCACCTTGACCCACATACACACATGTCAAGCTCTCACCTTGACCCACATACACACATGTCAAGCTCTCACCTTGACCCGCATACACACATGTCAAGCTCTCACCTTGACCCATACACACGGGTCAAGCTCTCACCTTGACCACAAATTTACAAACAAGCAAAATTGTATTTTTCTTAGAAACCTGAAAATGGGACACCAGGAGAATCTATGAAGTATTTTTATTTATGGTCACTTATCTTTAGATGCTGACAGGAGGATAGATGCTGTGTAACTTTGATCAATAACCACACACCGCAAACTGAACTAATACCCAGCTACATTAAAACTATTTTAACCATTGTTACTCTGTCTCTGTCTCAATATGTATCATTCCATCTACAAATATAAAAAGTATTCATTGTATAATCACCTCAAAGGGTCATGTTATAAAACTCATAATGCACACATGTAATATCATTCATATCCATGGTAACCATGGTTAAATAATGACATCATACCATATGTTGTAACATATACGAGGTCATATTTTAGCTGGCATGACTTGTAGATTCCAGCCAATTTGGCTATTCTTATACAAAAAACATACAAGCTTAAGTAATGTCAAATTTATTTAAGCTCATTACAGGGTAAATCAAATATGTATGAAACTTGCCCAAGGCTTTCCCCTTTTTTGAGCTTTTTTCAAGTTATTTGAACCTTTATACACCCTTCCAGAAATAGCTGAAAATGGTTATTGTCCTTGATATGATGTGAAAGTGGTTAGGACATCTATTGATCTCATCAGCATGTATAGTATATTTACGTAGTTCGAGTACCTGTTAGGTATCATATTAAGCTACAGGTGAGACAATAAAGCGACTAAACAATTATGACTTTAAATAAATGATAAATCACAAATTATAAATGGGCTAATTAAAACAAAATTTAAATGCAAAGATGACCATTCAAAGACATTTAACATTGCAAAGTATTGTTTAGAATTTGTTGGAATTTCATCAACAAGATAACACCAAAAGTTTACTTTTTACTAGAAAATTGTGATTTGTCAATGTTCAGATTTGAAACATAAACAAGAATTCTGCGGAATTATATGTTTCGCCTAGCTAGTTATTGATCGAGTAGAAAAACATTTTTTTCAGATTCAGTCTTGCTGGACTAAATAAAAGTTAAATTCCAGTTACATTCATAACTTTTATATACGCTGCATTGACCTAAGGATTTTCTTTTAGATTAGACACTTAATTATTTTTTTAAATTATAGAATGTATAATGATACTATATCTATTCTGTGGAGTGAGTATACTTAATAAGTATGACTTAATAAACTACATGCTTTGAAATAAATTTGTAGCATCAATCAGTAATGAAAACATAGCTATAAATTCTTCTTTTTTAAATTTTTAGCATTCATAATTATACTAGATATCAGTATCAGACAAAAAATACAGATTTGTGTTGTAAGGTCATGGCTGAAGTTAGTTACATATACCTTCATCATGATGTGTCCATGTGATAAGCACTGTAACACTAATTGCTGTCATAATTTTAAACAAAACAATTCAATCTCACTTGACCATTAGAATTGTGTTAATAGATCATCCTTTTAATCTCAAAATGCAAGATTGAAGCACAAAATGTTTTAAAAATATTGATTAAATGGTTAACAGATATTGCAAATAACTTGCAAATCACATAACATTTAAGTCCATTTAATAAGGTTTAAATAAATTTTCCAATTTTTCAAAATTTGCACTTTTTCCCAAAAAAATGTAAACAATGTAAGATATTTGTAAAAACCTGTATATATGTTGAAGTTCTATCCTGATGGAAGATTTATTCAAAATTTGAAGACAAAACAATGAAATTGAATATACATAACAGTTACAGCATTTACTCAAAATTCACAGCTTTTCTCTCAGAATCCAAAATTTTATTCAAAAATATTTGAAAAGTATCAATTAAATGGTTACAGATATCGGAATTACTTCAAACTAATCACATAGTATTTATGTTCATTTCATAAAGCTTAAATTCTTTTTAAAAATTTGTACTTTTTACCCAAAAACCATAATAATGTACAAAAAACATTTTAGAGTGTTAGTGTTTTTCTCAAAATTCATAGTGACATCAAGGTTGACATTTTGAAAGGTGATACAGAAATATGAATGACAGATGAACATCTCTAATCAAACCAGAGATGATAAAGGTTAATAATTTTGTGGCATGTTCTGTAAGCTTATTAACAGAAATCGTTGAACCATGAAATATATTTCAAAATTTTTCAATCATACATATATATACCCAAATATCAATCGACCGTAAAATGTATAGTAAAATATGTTACATATATTTAAGACACAATTCCGGGTCGATTTGGCCACCATTTCAGTAGACTCAATTGAGGGCTGACCAGTGTAAATTTAACAGCACTAGACAGCTGTTTTGGAATACAATTCCTCATCAGTAGTGCTTAGAGGATGGAACAAAATCGTTAAACCAAAAATTTTTTATCAATGGGTTGGAAATTAAACAATAAATTAGCAAGTTTTATGATAAATATTGGTAATATGATTGTTGCTGTCATTCTTTTTAATTTAATTAGTTTTTTTTTTTTTTTTTTTTTTTTTTTTTTTTTTTTTTTTTTTTTTTTTTGCATTGTATTTGTAATTTCTGTATGCATCTTTTGTGTCAATAAACAAAATATTATAAAAAATCTAGGTTTAATTGTAGTATTCTTACTTTATGAAATACTCTCATCATAGAATTTGCTCAGTCAGTGACTTTATTTTCCCTAAAATTACTACCGAAAAAAGGTAGTTTCCCCTGGGGAAAAATGACTAAATTTTCCAATTTTTATCACTAAAATTCCTATTTTGTAGTGATGATCCTAAGCTATTGCAAGGCAGTTCATGCATGTTATTATGAAATTTACTGAATTTCAGAACTTCAAATTTTCCCAATTTAAAAGGCAGAAGGTAGTTTTTAAAAAATGGAATAGATTCACTGTCAGTGTGTTATTTTTATAGCCAATTTCTCAATTTAATATACCAGTTTTTGTTTTCATAATATTTTCTTTGCTTTGGGATTGGTTAAGAGCTTAAAGAAAGATAACTCTTTGAAACTTGATAGTTGTGCAATTAAGGTGGAAGGGAAATAACTCCTACAGACTTTTGTAACTTAATTTTGTCACAATCATGCTGAAAACTTCATTGGGCAAATAAAGTTTTCTTTAAAATAAAGTTAAAAAAAAAGAAAAAAAAAAAAAAGAAAACAATGCACATGATATATTGTCACTCAATCCACAAAAATAATAATATAAAATCAACACTTTCTCAATTTTAGATTTCAAACAATTCGTAATTGGCCAAATACTATTAGCTGTTTTTAATTTTGAGTTAAAAATGGCTGTTAAAATAACTTAAAAAATAGAATTTTACATTTTTGACAGGACTGTTTAACCCACCCACCCATTTCAAATTCTATGTAAAATCTTTGAAATATTGCTTTTACAGATTGTACACAATAATTATATTCTTTTTAGTTTATATTAAAATTCTTAAAATGATACAACATGAATAACAAGAGGTCTTCCCATATTATTCAATTTCACGAAACCCAAATTGGCAGGAAAAAGCTGAAATAGAGGTGCCAAAATTTTGATAGCCCCCGCCTTCCCCCTAATTATGCTTTCCAAAATCATTAAAACATTACAGAATATACAAAGCCACTTATTCAGTTCTAGTCTGTTAAAATTCTAGAATGCATACACTTGAAAAAGCTAAAAAAAAAATGGCGCCAAAATTTTTATACCCATCCCCCTTTGTAAAATCTTTGAACTATTCTTTTCACATAAAGTGAAAAATAACTTTATTCCGATACCAAAATTCTAGAGGACTTAAAGCTCGTTCCATATTACCAAATTTTGTTGGATTCCAATTTGGCGATTGGCGCTAAACAGCCTTTAAAAATGGCGCCAAAATTTTAGTTTTTTGACAGAACTTCTTTTTAACAACCCGCCCCACCCTCACCCACTGGCGCTATGTAAAATATTTGAAACGCATTGTATTACTCCAGTATTAAAATTCTAGAGAGTACTTTTAAGTCTTTCCACCGTAAATTATTCAAGTTCAAGGATTCGAATTTGGCGTCCATTTTTTTCTAAAATAAAAAAAAATGTGTTGAATTTCCCAGATAAGGAGCATACACAAACTCTGAAATCGTTTCATACAAGAAGTTTTACATTCTCTTCCAATCCAGTTAGGCTTCCTTTTGTACCGCCAGGCAAATAATTCTTAAGGGTCATCTAAGTAGGAAAATTCAAGTGAAAACCATTTCGTTGAAAAGCGTGAAATAAGGGTATAATTATGAAATTACCTACACAAGTGTGGAGATTTTTAAATAAAAATACAGAAGGAATTGATAATTTAAGAAATTTTAAAATATTTGTTGCATGTTTTTATAAAAATTGTACAAAAATACACGTGTTGGGAAAAATAGCTTACACCTTGTATAACGAATTAATTTTAAAAAATGAAAAGATATTAAGATAGTCAACGTTAAAAATTTGAAATTAAAATTTTCCTTTATCATTGAACTAAACTTTGATTGGCTGGTTGTTCTCGCATGACTTGTTGACTATTGACCAAAATGGACTGGTCAATGTTGTGAATGCGGAGGGGAGGGGGAACGAAATTGTTGGAGTTACTGTGTTAACTAACAGGCATAAATTATGAAAGTGACACACATAAAGCAATGGCCAAAAAATCGAAAAGATGCAACACAAATTTATATCTTTAGTTTTTTAGTGGAAAAGGAAAAATGTCTGAAAACAGATCCTACCATCTCTTTTCCTATTGTATACGCATGACCTTGCACGGATCCTGTCATCCCTTTCATTACTGTTTACGCATGACCGTGCACCAACATAGTAATCCCTCTCTCTCTCTCTCTCTCTCATCAGATTTTATACTTGTTGGTGTCTCGTAAGTATTTTTATATTGCATAGCATTGTTGAATTTTTATTTTCATCAAATAGAAAACTATATTGCGTTTTTATTGATGTTAGAAAAGCTTTTGATAAAGTTTGGAGAAACGGTCTGTGGTATAAACTCAGAAAATATAACATAAATGGCAAATGTTTTAATGTCGTAAAACATGTATGATAGTATTAAATCATGTGTTGACAAAGGGATTTTGAAATCCAATTATTTTTTAAGTGAGATTGGTGTTAGACAAGGAGAAAACTTGTCACCTTTCTTTTTTCTATTTATGTTAATGATTTAGAAGAGTTTTTAAATCAAAACAATATAGATGGTCTAAACTGTTTAACGGAAATGGTGTCAAAATGCTACATGAGTACGTGAAAATCCTTCTTCTTCTGTATGCGGACGATACTGTGATATTCTCGGAGAACGAAACTGATATGCAAAAAACATTGAATGCTTTTTACGATTATTGTAATATGTGGAAACTCGATCGAAGTCAATATATCTAAAACAAAAGTTCTTATGTTTAGTAAAAGAAAAAATAATCATTTACCAGTGTTAAAGTTTGGGGGGACATTTTGGATTGTGTAGACAGCTATTGTTACTTGGGTATATTTTTAATAGAAATGGGAAATTTTTCACAGCTAGGAAAAACCTTTATGACCAAGCATGTAAAGCTCTATTCGGTGTGTATAGAAAGTTAGAAAATACCCAATTGTCAATCGAATGTCAACTGGATCTATTTGATAAATTGGTTTTACCAATATTAGTTTATGCTTGTGAAATTTGGGGTTTTGAAAAATTAGAATTGGTAGAAAAATACATATACAATACTGTAAAAAAAATCCTTAAACTTAAAACAAGTACACCAACGTATATGGTATACAGTGAACTCGGGAGGTATCCATTACATGTACAAATATATAAAAGGATGGTTTCTTTTTGGTATAATAGTATTTTCAGAAAATAAGTTAACAAATTATTGTTATAGATTATTACTCTGTCGACATAATGAGGGGAAGAACATATCTTGGGTTGGAAAAATAAAGGCATTGTTGAATTCTGTTGGTTTTAGCAATATATGGGAGTCTCAAGGGTTTTTTGTCAACAAAAAATGGTTAATTAATTCTTTTGAACAAAAACTGAAAGACCAGTTTTGCCAAAGCTGGTATTCTCAAATTGAACAGTCAAACAAAGCTTTCATGTACAGAATCTATAAGGATAAATTTGGTTTTGAAAATTATCTTAATTTTTTACCTGTTAATTTTAGATTAATCTATGTAAGGTTCAGAACTACAAATCATTGTTTACCGATAGAAAAGGGAAGATGGGAAAAAATTGATAGAAATGAAAGAAAATGTAAACTTTGTGACAAATCTTGTATTGGTGACGAATATCATTTTGTGGTGGAATGTGACAATTTTAACGGTCTTAGAAAAAAATATATTAAAGAAAAATACTATACCAGACCAAATACTTTAAAATTAGTATCTTTATTTAAAAGTGGAAACAGGGAAGATATCATTAACTTATGCAAATTTATTAAGGAGGGTCTAAAATTTTACAGCTAATACAAGAGGTAATATTTTGGTTTTTTATACATGTATATAAATAAAGAAATGGACAAATTGTTTTGGATAATAAGAACTGCAGTTTGTACTTGTTGGTGGGGGCATTTCCCAATCACTCGTCGTACTGCTCTGCTTATTATCCAACCAAATACCATTATTTTATGTTAATTCTCTGGTAAAGTATTCTAACACACTTTATGTATATAGTTTATATGATAGCGTTGTGCTATATTCTATTACTTTATGGTATAATGTTATATTATTGTGTTATATTCTATACATTGTATCAATCGCCATATTATGTATAATTATGTATATAAACCTCAGGTACCACCTCCGGTGGTTTTGAGTGTAATAAAGAACTAGAACTAGAACTAGTAAGTCAATTATGGCTGAATGTTAATGATTCATGAGTACACGTCATATTTTTATGATTTCATGATATACGATTTAAAAATTGAGAGCAATTATTTACACGTATCACTTCAATAAGGTACTGTTGTTCGTCTTTTATACTTTATCGTCATTTGGTTTCTCATGATATTGCCAAAATAGATGCATTTAAAAACAAAAATGCTAATAAGGCAAAATACAAGAGAATTTTAAATCAATGCATTAATTTTCTGTATATAGAGACAAAATCCGGAAAATAAGATCAAAAACACGCGGTTAGACCCCATGTTCTAACACATTTACGCCTGAATCACGCCTGTATCATAGACTTAATCGGTTTGTCAAATTTAAAATAAAGTGGTCCTATTCTTATTTGCAAATTAGAAAACTCAAAAACTTTCAAAACTAGACTTCAAGATGTTTCATCAAAACCAATGTCAATAAGAAAGACGATTTGTTTGTTTGCAAAAGTGATTTGCATTTTAAGTGTTGAACCAGCGACATTTAATTAAATGTCGCTGGTTGAATCTTTTAATATATGTACATGGGGTCACCAAGGGAACATACTACAGCCGATTTTTAGTAAAAATTGTTAATTTTTTATCTACGCAGGAGAATAACGGAAAAGGTTAAAACAAAACTAAAGAAATCGATGCGTTTTTTATTTTAAAAAAAAGAGTATTAGCTTTCAAAAACTTAAAAGGTATAACGGCATTTAAGAATATTTAAGAAAATAGCTGTCTCTATACATTAAAGACAAACAATATTCATTTATTATTATTATTATTATTATTATTATTATTATTATTATTATTAGCCGATTTTGAATTTTTATGAAAATAATGCATTTAAAATCAGGACATGACATTATTATTATCACTTGTTCATGATTTTGGAATTGGAAAAACTTCAGAAAGAGTTCATTTACACCCTAAAATTTAAAAATAGCATAAAAGAGTTTTAAAAAATTACGGAATCGATATTTTCAACTATTTTGTACATTTCTGTAAAAAAAAAAATATTATAATATATTATAATACGATAACGGAAGCGCGTTTATTTTAAAATATATATTTTAAGAGGTCCTAATGAGCTTCCACAGGATATCCGTTTTTCCGAGGAAAAATAAAATTAATACTCCGATCTCTCGCATACGGAGCGAGCAATACCAACTGAGCTACCACAGTGGTTCTCCCCATTTGGATTCCCCCATACGGAACGAGCAATACCAACTGAGCTACCACAGTGATCCTCCCCATTTGGATTCCCCCATACGGAGCGAGCAATACCAACTGAGCTACCGCAGTGGTCCTCCCCATTTGGATTCCCCCATACGGAGCGAGCAAATACCAACTGAGCTACCGTAGTGGTCCTCCCCATTTGGATTCCCCCATACGGAGCGAGCAAATACCAACTGAGCTACCGCAGTGGTCCTCCCCATTTGGATTCCCCCATACGGAGCGAGCAATACAAACTGAGCTACCGCAGTGGTCCTCACCATTTGGATTCTCCCATACGGAGCGAGCAATACCAACTGAGCTACCGCAGTGTTCTCCCCATTTGGATTCCCCCATACGGGCGAGCAATACCAAATGAGCTACCGCAGTGGTCCTCCCCATTTGGATTCCCCCATACGGAGCGAGCAATACCAATGAGCTACCGCAGTGGTCTCCCCATTTGGATTCCCCCATACGGAGCGAGCAATACCAACTGAGCTACCGCAGTGGTCCTCCCCATTTGGATTCCCATACGGAGCGAGCAATAACAACTGAGCTACCACAGTGGTCCTCCCAATTTGGATTCCCCCATACGGAGCGAGCAATACCAACTGAGCTACCGCAGTGGTCCTCCCCATTTGGATTCCCCCATACGGAGCGAGCAAATAACAACTGAGCTACCACAGTGGTCCTCCCAATTTGGATTCTCCCATACGGAGCGAGCAATACCAACTGAGCTACCGCAGTGGTCCTCACCATTTGGATTCTCCCATACGGAGCGAGCAATACCAACTGAGCTACCGCAGTGGTCCTCACCATTTGGATTCCCCTATACGGAGCGAGCAATACCAACTGAGCTACCGCAGTGGTCCTCCCCATTTGGATTCCCCCATACGGAGCGAGCAATACCAACTGAGCTACCACAGTGGTTCTCCCCATTTGGATTCCCCCATACAGAGCGAGCAATACCAACTGAGCTACCGCAGTGGTCCTCACCATTTGGATTCCCCCATACGGAGCGAGCAATACCAACTGAGCTACCGCAGTGGTCCTCCCCATTTGGATTCCCCCATACGGAGCGAGCAATACCAACTGAGCTACCGCAGTGGTCCTCCCCATTTTGATTCCCCCATACGGAGCGAGCAATACCAACTGAGCTACCGCAGTGGTCCTCACCATTTGGATTCCCCCATACGGAGCGAGCAATACCAACTGAGCTACCGCAGTGGTCCTCACCATTTGGATTCTCCCATACGGAGCGAGCAATACCAACTGAGCTACCGCAGTGGTCCTCACCATTTGGATTCCCCTATACGGAGCGAGCAATACCAACTGAGCTACCGCAGTGGTCCTCCCCATTTGGATTCCCCCATACGGAGCGAGCAATACCAACTGAGCTACCACAGTGGTTCTCCCCATTTGGATTCCCCCATACAGAGCGAGCAATACCAACTGAGCTACCGCAGTGGTCCTCACCATTTGGATTCCCCCATACGGAGCGAGCAATACCAACTGAGCTACCGCAGTGGTCCTCACCATTTGGATTCCCATACGGAGCGAGCAATACCAACTGAGCTACCGCAGTGGTCCTCCCCATTTGATTCCCCCATACGGAGCGAGCAATACCAACTGAGCTACCCCAGTGGTCCTCACCATTTGGATTCCCCCATACGGAGCGAGCAAATACCAACTGAGCTACCGCAGTGGTCCTCTCCATTTGGATTCCCCCATACGGAGCGAGCAAATACCAACTGAGCTACCGCAGTGGTCCTTACCATTTGGATTCTCCCATACGGAGCGAGCAATACCAACTGAGCTACCGCAGTGGTCCTCACCATTTGGATTCTCCCATACGGAGCGTTATTTCAGTAGATTGTCGTCAAAGTCAAATGGGATTTTTATAGCAGGGCGTTTCTCTGATTTGTATTTTTGAAAACTCTTAGTGTAGAGCCTCGTCATAGTCATGGTAAAAGCGGAAGCTCAGATGCATTGGTTTAGTGCTTGCTTTGTATTTGGAAGGTCGGGTCTCGAATACCGGCCAGACAGACCCAAGGCTTTAAAAGGGGAAGTCCAAGTTTAGAAATTAGAAATGAAAGTCACGGATCCTTTGGTTGAAATATTTAAAAATTGATATCATTTGCACGGTAGGTGTGACACGCTAAACAAACTCACTACACATTGCCCTACATGCACTAGAAACCGAATTAAATCTATTTAAATAATTCTTAATACGTTAATATCTTTGTAGGCACGTACCTTACGCCCGTGCATGCAGTGGAGTTGAGTGGACAAATTTCCCCACACTATGATCTATCCTAAATGGGATTCTTATCGTTGTAACCTAGGTGATAAGAGGCGTTGTGATCCGAAAGTATGTGCTTTAACCACTCGTTACCATCGATACAAGATAAAGTAACCACTATGCCTTGTATTCGAATGTCAAACACAATGTAGAAGTATTCCATTTCGAATATAACTATTTCACTATTATAGTTACACTTTACATTGTATAAATTACCCATACAACGGATCTCAAACAAACGTATAAGTAATTTCCATCCATTTCGAATAAAACAATTTCACTATTATACATGTAGCTACACTATACATTGTATAAATTACCCGTACAACGGATCTCAAACACAACGTATAAGGAATTTCCATCCATTTCGAATAAAACAATTTCATCTAGAGTCATATGAACCATAATGGCGATATTGACACGATTTTGACCACCTCTAGGTATGAACAGCTCTAACGAGACCATTTTTCGAAGATTTAATGCTCCTTTGACCTAGAATAATGTATTTTGAATATAAAAAACTATCATAACCAGAAATAATATTTGAAATGAATCCTCACAACCTATTTTCATATGTGAAATTTAATATTTTTAAATAAATTGTTGTGATATAATCCCCAGTTAAAATACACATGTAATTATCCAGTACATACGTACCCGTAGGTAAGATATCGTTCATAATTACGGGTTATATAGATACGAAGTTTACCTGGGGATAATTCTGAATGTGTATAATCACGCCGGCGCACGCTTTATTCGTTAAAATTACACTATTATTTAAATAGACTAATTTTAAAGATTAAAGAAAATGATAACAATGTCATGTTTTTCTATTATTGTGACATTAAAATTCAAAAACAGTTTTATATATGAAAATATCGCACTGATGTAACCTTAGCACCGGGGTTGGTATATCATTTACGGCGTAGGAGCAGGGGGACGCCCCCACTCCCACCCCCCCCCCACCCCAATGTCAGAGAAGGGCAGGCCCCTGCAATTTATTGTGTGAACTTTTGTATCATAGTTTATGTTTATAGTGGTACGAAAGCTTGTTAGTGCCATTTTGTAAAAAAAAAAAAATATTAAGTCGTTTAAACAAGATACTAAGTCGTTTAAACAAGATACTAAGTCGTTTAAACAAGATACTAAGTCGTTTAAACAAGATACTAACTCGTTTAAACAAGATACTAACTCGTTTAAACGAGATGATTAAGTCGTTTAAACGAGATACTAACTCGTTTAAACAAGATGCTAACTCGTTTAAACGAGATAATTAAGTCGTTTAAACGAGATACTAACTCGTTTAAACAAGATACTAACTTGTTTAAACGAGATACTAAGTCGTTTAAACGAGATACTTAAGTCGTTTAAACAAGAAACTAAGTCGTTTAAACGAGATAATAAAGTCGTTTAAACGAGATAATTAAGTCGTTTAAACGAGATAATTAAGTCGTTTAAACGAGATACTAACTCGTTTAAACAAGATACTAAGTCGTTAAACGAGATAATTAAGTCGTTTAAACGAGATACTAAGTCGTTTAAACGAGATAATTAAGTCGTTTAAACGAGATACTAACTCGTTTAAACGAGATACTAACTCGTTTAAACGAGATACTAAGTCGTTTAAACGAGATAATTAAGTCGTTTAAACAAGATACTAATTCGTTTTAAACGAGATACTAACTCGTTTAAACGAGATACTAAGTCGTTTAAACAAGATAATTAAGTCGTTTAAACAAGATACTAATTCGTTTAAACGAGATACTAACTCGTTTAAACGAGATACTAAGTCGTTTAAACAAGATAATTAAGTCGTTTAAACAAGATACTAATTCGTTTAAACGAGATACTAAGTCGTTAAACAAGATAATTAAGTCGTTTAAACAAGATACTAATTCGTTTAAACGAGATACTAAGTCGTTTAAACAAGATGAATAAGTCGTTTAAACAAGATAAACAAGATAATACATTATGATTTTATAACGAGACAATTTCATTAGCCACCATACATTCCGTATGGTATCACAGTAAAGCACGGTCAAGGAAAAAGAACGGGCATGTAGCAATTCCTAACGAAATCCGGACTTCAGTAGACGTTGACAATTTCGACGCCAAATGAAGTCCAAAAAGTGGGGCTCCAGACAAATAGTCTTCTTGACATTACCAAATAAAATTATTCACGAAATTTAACAACTGTCCCTTAGCTGAACTAGTCATAGTGCAAAATGACTTTATTAACAAACAACATGCGGTTTTTATTTGTTCACGATTGATTGATTGATTGATTGATTGATTGATTGAATGAGTCAATAATATTTCACTTATATCTAGACGTCATCAGCTATAAGTAGCAGTTTTGACCTTTGCAGTGCGCTCAGAGCAATATGCAGGCAGGGTTCTGTAACGCGCCTGTGATACCAGACATCGGTTTTTAAAGTCTCTTTCGAAGGACCCCGTGACTCATTTCTAAATGCCGAGTGCGAAAGGATATTTGCCGACGAGTGCAGACTGTTACTTTTAGCCATTTTGTCACTAAAGGGTCCATATTGTGTTCACATGCGTGTTGCTTAACATCGTCTTAGATATCTTGTTGCTCTCCGAAAAAGAAATCAAGTTTAATCATCTCCAAAGATCAATGATATAAGAGCAGGTTCGTATAACCTTGAGGTATACGAGTGTGTATTGCAGCCTGTCTTGTACTAGCGCGCACTGTCTGTGGGACCCCTATTTTGAGGAACTGCAACAAATGTAGTAACTGTCACAAATGGAACAAAATAGTGTCACATATTATGTAGTAACGAACCACAAATGTAGTATTTGGTCACAAATGTAGTAAACGTTGGTCACAAATGTACACTCATGACAACTTTAAAGTGCTAGCTCACTGAGTCAGTATGCCGCAGATCCCCATTATCGTTATACTGGTTGAACCCCATAGTCGATTCTCTATCTCGTGAAGAAAGCCGTATCTCAAAGATTCGGTCTTATACATTGTACATGAACCGAAAGGGATTAAAACTCTCACAACCTTCCGCTCTCGAGTCAGACGCTCCAATACGAAGCCACCGAGGCGGTCAATGAAGTGACAGTGATTGTGTTAAAATGATGAATTTTTGTAAACTTGTCATAAGTTTACATTATTAAAAATAATGATAATTTAACAAAGTGTAAAGTATTAGGAAAAATGTAAGATCTCAATAAAAAGTATCCGCCCTTTCCAAAATTGAAAAATGCACTCCAATTTTTCCACATTTAAAAATGTATTTCAATTTCAATCCTTAATAGAATTAAACTTCAGAAGTTTGAAATTGTTTCGAGCGTTGTTGAACCGCAGATGTCGCACGTACGCACGTACGAATACGTCACACGTGTGAAAGATTTGTACGAATTCTTCACACACGTGTGACAAATACGTACGGATACGAGAGGAGGTCAAAAAGTTCATAGAACGGGGTATATATTGTTGCAGCAAACCATACATTTTATTTTTTTTTAAATACAGTCCCCAATGCACTTAGCCCGCTTTTCTTTTAGACTGTCTATACCTTTAAAATTTTAAAATAGAAGTCTTCGGTTTGGTCCTGAATCTATGCCTCTGTGAGAGCCTTAAGTACATCATCATCAGCAAATCTGATTCCCCGTAAATGAGATTTCAAATTTCTAAATAGGAAATAATCACTGGGTGCCAAATCGGGACTGTAGGTGGGTTATTACGTTGTTCGAACTTACATTCACGAATCTTTGCTTGTGCAATCCTTGACTTGTGCACAGGAGCATTGTCGTGAAGAAGCAATACCCCTCGGCTCAACTTTCCCTCCTTTTCAATTTAATAGCAGCTTTTAGCTGATTCATTAGATCAGCATAGTAAGCCCCAGTGATAGAGATTCCAGCAGGTTTATAATTTATTAACAGAACACCCCAAGAATCCCAAAACACAGTGGCCATGACTTTGCCAGCTGATGGTTTGGTTTTGAATTTCTTTGGTGGGATTGAGCCAGGGTGCTTCAATTGCATGGACTCTTTTTTGGGTTTCTGTGTCCCAATGATGAATCCATGTTTCATCACCAGTTACTAAACGTAAATGGAAGCTCTCCGGGTTATCATTATAAAAGCCAAGAAGCTCCCGACTTGACTGGAGTCTTTTGAAGCGATCCTTAACATTAATAGATAGGTAAAGTTAGCTACTAGTAACTGGCTACTGGTAGCTGGCTACTTGTAGAAGAAAAGTTAGCTACTAGTAGCCAGTTACTTGTGGAAGAAAAGTTAGCTACTAGTAGCCAGTTACTTGTAAAAAAGCAGTTGATTACTTTGAAAAAAATATCATCTATTTACTACACATAAGTACCTACTAACGAATTAGATTTTATGGATCAACACTTCCGCAAAACTACGAACAATTTCTTGTACCACGAATGTAGTCCCGATAGTTTTTAATGTAAATAACATTCCAGACCAGTAGCTGGGTATTTATTTTTAAGATATTCAAAATTCAAGCATATCATGATGAAGTATATTCAATTCTGCATCCATTGATACCAAATATTCAAACATTCAAGCTTCAATACGCTCAAATACGCTTCCACAAAGGAAGGGGGAGTGTACGGGTAGTTTTAACGCAATTTCTATGATTTTTCACATTCAGGACGAGTAGCTGGGTATTTATTTTTAAGATATTTAAAATTCAAGCATATCATGATGAAGTATATTCAATTCTGCATCCATTGATACCAAATATTCAAACATTCAAGCTTCAATACGCTCAAATACGCTTCCACAAAGGAAGGGGGGAGTGTACGGGTAGGTTTTAACGCAATTTCTATGATTTTTTCACATTCAGGACGAGTAGCTGGGTATTTATTTTTAAGTATTTAAAATTCAAGCATATCATGATGAAGTATATTCAATTTGCATCCATCGATACCAAATATTCACAGCTACTCGTCCTGAATGTGAGAATGTGAAAAATCATAGAAATTGCGTTTAAAACCTACCCGTACACTCCCCCCTTCCTTTGTGGAAGCGTATTTGAGCGTATTGAAGCTTGAATGTTTGAATATTTGGTATCGATGGATGCAAAATTGAATATACTTCATCATGATATGCTTGAATTTTAAATATCTTAAAAATAAATACCCAGCTACTCGTCCTGAATGTGAAAAATCATAGAAATTACACTTGAACCTACCCGTTTTTGCATCTCCTTGTCCCGTTTGTGGAAGCGTATCTGTGCGTATTGAAGCTTGAATGTTTGAATATTTGGTATCAATGGATGCAGAATTGAATATACTTCATCATGATATGCTTGAATTTTGAATATCTTAAAAATAAATACCCAGCTACTGGTCTTGGAATGTGAAAAATCATAGAAATTGCGTTAAACCTACCGTACACCCCCCTTCCTTTGTGGAAGCGTATTTGAGCGTATTGAAGCTTGAATGTTTGAAATATTTTTTGTATCGATGGATGCAAAATTGAATATACTTCATCATGATATGCTTGAATTTTAAATATCTTAAAAATAAATACCCAGCTACTCGTCCTGAATGTGAAAAATCATAGAAATTACACTTGAACCTACCCGTTTTTGCATCTACTTGTCCCGTTTGTGGAAGCGTATCTGTGCGTATTGAAGCTTGAATGTTTGAATATTTGGTATCAATGGATGCAGAATTGAATATACTTCATCATGATATGCTTGAATTTTGAATATCTTAAAAATAAATACCCAGCTACTGGTCTGGAATGTGAAAAATCATAGAAATTGCGTTAAAACCTACCCGTACACTCCCCCCTTCCTTTGTGGAAGCGTATTTGAGCGTATTGAAGCTTGAATGTTTGAATATTTGGTATCAATGGATGCAAAATTGAATATACTTCATCATGATATGCTTGAATTTTAAATATCTTAAAAATAAATACCCAGCTACTCGTCCTGAATGTGAAAAATCATAGAAATTACACTTGAACCTACCCGTTTTTGCATCTCCTTGTCCCGTTTGTGGAAGCGTATCTGTGCGTATTGAAGCTTGAATGTTTGAATATTTGGTATCAATGGATGCAGAATTGAATATACTTCATCATGATATGCTTGAATTTTGAATATCTTAAAAATAAATACCCAGCTACTGGTCTGGAATGTTATTTACATTAAAAACTATCGGGACTACATTCGTGGTACAAGAAATTGTTCGTAGTTTTGCGGAAGTGTTGATCCATAAAATCTAATTCGTTAGTAGGTACTTATGTGTAGTAAATAGATGATATTTTTTTCAAAGTAATCAACTGCTTTTTTACAAGTAACTGGCTACTAGTAGCTAACTTTTCTTCCACAAGTAACTGGCTACTAGTAGCTAACTTTTCTTCTACAAGTAGCCAGCTACCAGTAGCCAGTTACTAGTAGCTAACTTTACCTATCTAACATTAATTCTGGGGACCCATCTTGCGGATACTTTGACATCCCAAGATGCTCGTGGATAACCGTGTACATACACTTCCATGTGAAATGTCACATCCCTACATGTAGCTATGTCATCAATCCTAATTCGACGATCATTCATGATGAGGGTCTCCACAGACGTGACAATTTCCTTTGTGATGACATCAGCTGGCCGACCTGACCGTGGGTCATCTTTCAGTGTAAATTCAGCTGACTATTTGATTACTTTGGAATAGGTAGGACCACTGTCACCGTACGCCATTCGCCGGTGAATTCTTTGGCATTTGATCCCTATATTGTAAGGAACTTTATTACTGCCCTAAACTCAACATTTTGATTTTCCATCATTGATTGATGGTCACCAACTTTGAATGCTTTTAAGAATTACACAAATATATTGAGACAAATAAACTTGATATGTTTAAAGTGGCAAGCTCCGAACAGCGGCCAACATTCGTATCTCTTTTATGACCGCTGCAGACAGCCCTTCGGAACATTTCTGAAGTTTAGATTGCGGTACTATTTTCACAGATCAATACGCGATACCCTGTGTACATTCGATACAAAATGGCGGCGCCCTGTTAGTTCGTCTTCAAATTTATCCGGAGCCAAATTTCAGAGAAAGTAAACAGTTTCTTAACTTTTCTAGCAGTTTGCCATTATCCCAACCGTCTTTTATATAATCCATATGATATTAATGTAGCATTGCAGATAGAAACAACAGATAGCTTAACGGAGAGAATCGCTACATAATTTTGTCTTATGTCGGTTATGCCTATGGTGCATCTGAAATTTTATCAGAAATAACCAAAAAATAAGAAATAGAAGCGAAACCCAATATACTGTTAACCAAATTTATATCTTCAATAGAGGAGTTTAACATTGTTTATTACGCATGCGCAAGGTCCGTGACCTTACGAGATTGGACGCGATTGAACGTGATTTGCAATCGAGGGGACAGTCGTAATAAAGGTCTAAGGCTGGTAACGCTTTTAAATGGTTAAACATTGCCGTAAATGGGATATATTTACATTAATTCATGAATAAATATATATTTTATGTGACAAAACTTTTGCTTACTAATAAATTTATATTTTCTTTAAGTAAAACATGTTAATTTTTTAATATTTTAGAAATTAAAACTATCAAGAATAAAAAAAAAACAGTTAAAATTAAAAGATGATAAAAATGAATAAACCAAATTAAAGAAGTATAATTAATACATTTTGTTTAGGATTTTAAACTTTGAAAAAAATAAAATGGTTATGTTTGCTATAAGGACAAGGATATGATACTAATAATGGCAGTCTATAGCTAGAAAAACAATCTTGATACATACAAGTTTTGTGGAAGAACTTCATCAGTTGTTCTTTTCTTGAAATAGTATCAAAACTTGTAAAGTTTACGCCGATGTGGGAAAATTGAATCGATATATTCTGTATACATGATATAATTGCCTTTGACAGAATAACAATTTACTAATTTTAATTAATTAAACGAACCCAAAATTATGATGTACTTATGGCGATTACAATTACATTTTATTCTTTCCCTTACTCAACTTTTGCTCAAAGAAATATGATACTCCTCATATCTACATGTTACATTACTGTTTATTAAAAAGTTTCTCATTGATGAATTGTTTATCCCGTAATATATTACCAAGATGATGGTGTTGAAGTCTTAATCTATTAATTAGTATCCGTAATTCACATACCTCCACACACCTGTCAACATTACCGGATGACTCAATACATGACACGTACCGACAAACGACAAATGAACCCCTTTATGGTCAGCATCCATCAATAACATTAAGAATGTACAAGTATCGTTTTTATCAATTACACAAACTTCATCAAACTTATTCAATATACAAGATAATATCAAACTTAAAACTGATTAATGAAATGTATGAATGTTTGAGAATATTGTAAAAGTTTTAGAATGTGAATTAAAAAATATATAAAATAAACTTTAACATTAAATATCTGTATGGTTTCAATAATTTTATCCGTTTTTTTTTTTTGGTTGTCATATTTTTTTATTTTGATTTCATAAAAAATGGCATATGAAATGGTAAACGATTCATTACTTTTTAGAAAAAAATCCCTTTTTATTTCAAAAGTTTTAACTAAAGTAACCAACCATTGCCTTATAAAGTTACTTTCCAAAATAAAATATTTAAAATAAATAAATAAATAAATAAATAAATAAATAAATAAATAAATTTAATTGATAGACATGACATGAATTTTTTTCACTGTGTGTCAATGAAAAAAAAAAAAAGAAAAAAAAGTAAACAAAAAAAGAATAAATAAATAAAAAAAAAATAAAGATTTAAAATATTTAAAGTGTATATTGATGCGGCATTCAAGGTCATGTTTCAAAATTTATTTATTTATTTATTTATTTAAATACTATAATTCAACCTAGCATCAATCATTATTCAATTACATTGTGGGTACTTATTGGGTCAAGATTACTTTTCAGTCTTATTTATTTATTTATTTATTTATTTATTTATTTATTTATTTATTTATTTATTTATTTTCAGACGAAACACTTTAAGAAAATAAAATATAATGTAGATACATTTATATGTATTACATATACTAAGTTTCATACTAGCACATGTAGGTAATAGGGGAATGCCCCCTGGCTTGCAGACGGTACACTTTCTTATCTCTAACCATAGAGAGTAATCAAGGGAGATAAAATTGTTAAACTCCCGTATTAATTTAGACATTTCGATAACTGATCCAACAGTTTATTTTACCTTTTTCCATGGGACGATAAATACTCATCAGGGACTCAAAAAATAAATAATTTTTGAATTGTAGTTATAACCCGCTTAGGATCACCGAAAGAGTGAGTTGAGTAATTATAAACGTCCCAGTCAAGAATATTTCACTTATATCGAGACGTCGCCAGCTATAGGGGAAAGTGCAGAAATTTTGCCTGTGCGTTGTGCTGATGGCATTATACAGCAGGGTTCTTTAGCGAGCCAAGCCCACCGTGACACGGGCCCTCGTTTCTAACCTGACTTTCATTTTGTAATGCTGAGTGCTTGGCGAAATTCACTACTCACTTTTAAGTCATTTTGTGGTCTAGGCAGTCACGTTATATAATACACTAGCATACAGATTACACCACCTCTGCTCTCTTGGCAATCCTATTTTTCTGTATTGATTGTTTTCCCTAGAGGAACTGCAGTTTTCCGTACCATTCCAGAACTTGTTGTCTCAATATAAGTGAAAACATCTTGACTGGGATGTAATTTACTCTATTACTCCACTGTAACAACACTGGTGCTGATATGCTATATGGCATTTTAAAACATTTGCATATAAATTTAACTCACAGGTTGCTGATGTTGTAATGTTGTATTAAGTTGCATGGGCATTTTTTCTGCTATTTGAAACCAAAGCAAGTTTATTTTTTTCTAAGAATTAATCTAAGAACAAGTTCATGCATGTGGAGATGTGTAAGACTGCAAGTGTATTTTATGATCTGCCTTGTGTTAGCACACACTCGGGGAAACTTTAAATATGGTGCTAGATCAGTCAGGACACCACAAGCATTCCACTCCCCCAGTCACATTATCCTTACAACTGGTTGACCAGTCAATACTCTGTCCTCTTAATACCGAGCACTTTTAAGAAAGCAGATACAATTTTAAAAGGCCTTTGTATGACATGACCAGGGATCAAATCCACAACCTCCCTTTCTCAAGACAGACACTGCCACTGAGCCACTGAATGATCATAGATTGTGGTGACTGAAACTAGGGCATTTTTAAATTCAAAACTTCTTGCTGTACTATTTGTTGATTAAAGGCGAGTCATCAACTAACAGGTTAACTTGGCGTCAGTGTAATGTTACATTAATAAATGACATCACAGAAGTGTTTATATATATATTGTTTTACTTTCATCAAGCTTTCTATCCATGTTGTACAAAGGTTTTGAACAAGACTTGCAGATCCAATATTGATGCATTGGCACCAGGAGGCACAAGTCAAATTGCAATTCCATGTTTTGTAAGATGTAAGATTCACATACAAAATAAATAAAGTCCATAGCCCATAATTTCATCAAAAATCACTGAACTAAAATGAAACTTTATATGTAACTAATGATGGTAGACTTGCATACCAACTATAAATTCAATATCTGAAGTGATTAGAAGTCCACAAAACTGCTATTTTAAAGAAATTTTCTAACAGCCAATAATTTCATAAAAGAATTACTGAGCTTGAATGAAACTCATCTGTTACTGATGATGGTGAACTTGCATACCAAATTAATATAAGTTTAATATCTGCAATGTTCAACCTAGTAATGTAATTCAAACTTATTGTTGGAGTCATCCTGGCCCAGGTCTTTAAAAACAGGGGTCATATTAATATTTTTTTTTTTTAAAAATTGGGTCGACATTATAACATTCTTGGTGTAAAGATCAGTATAAGTCAGAGAAAATGAAAACAAAGAAAGAAGTTAAAGTGGATTAATTGAAATCTCACCTAAAACAAACAAGAGGCCCATGGGCCTTAACGCTCACCTGAGGCTAAGTACATATCTTATGCAGAGGTTCAATGGTCAATGACATTAACTGAAGAGAATTCCAATGTGCCTATACAAAAAGTTTATAGTTTTTGAGATAATTAACCATTTCAGTATTTGTTTGCACCTGTGACTGGCTTGACCTTTAAACCCATGACCTTCATCTATATATATCAAAATGATCGTTAGGCCAATACCTACAACATTCCAATATGCATGCCTATACAAAAAGTTTATAATTTGAGATAATCAACCATTTCAGTATTCATTTGAATCTATGACCTTGACCTTTGAACTTATGACCTATATTTATATATCAAAATGACTGTTAGGCCAACATCTACAATGTTCCAATATACATGCCTATACAAAAAGTTTATAGTTTTTGAGAAAATTAACCTTTCTGTCTTCGTTTTGCATCTATGACCTTGACCTTTGAACCTATGAGCTTTATTCATATATCAAAATGATCGTTGTGCAAATGCCTACAATATTCAAATATACATGCTTTTACAAAAAGTTTATAGTTTTCAAGATAATTAACCATTTCGGTGTTGTTTCGCATTTCTGACCTTGACCATTGAACCCATGACCTTTTTCTATACATCTAAATGATTGTTGTATCAATACCTACAACATTCTAATATACATGCCTATACAAAACTAAATAGTTTTCAAGATAATTAACCATTTCGGTATTGTTTCATATCTGTGACCTTGACCTTTGAACCCATGACCTTTTTTCTATACATCAAAATGATCATTGTATCAATACCTACAACATTCTAATATACATGCCTATACAAAAAGTTTATAGTTTTCGAGATAATTATC
>CM037867.1:9144053-9270227 GCA_021292105.1 Anadara kagoshimensis | reverse complement strand
TGCAGATAAGTCAGATGGTTGATTCTGACTGGATCTTGATGATGATAATGACAGTGTAGGTAGGCCTGTCAATAATAATTTAATAAAATTGATAACATACTATATTCCAGTCTAATGTTCACCCTTACCGCTTGTTTACCTTCTCAAAATGTCCCTGATCAGCCCATACAGCTACCAACGGTGACAGAATCCCTCATCTCACACCCATTCCATAGGTGGTAAAACATTAATTCATCCAAGAAAACATTAATTTTATGTCAATAGTTGGTTTCAGGGTTTGTTTAACACACTGTTCATTCAACCAATACAGTTTTTCTTATGTTATGGCCAACTTATGGGTAAAATCAAAATGTAAACACGCCTGTCCTACAAACGTTTGGCCGTCACGTATGACGTTGTACAAAGTGTTGTTTGTATTCATGATTGCGAGACATAATATAATCCCTTTTTGTCAATGAATTTAAATGTAAAACAATTTATATGTTGACTGAAAATAACTAGGAAATAAATAAAAAGATATAAATTCAAAAATAGTTCAGCTTTTTATCGGATATTTTATTGTTTTATAAAGATGTCATTTATTGTATTAATACACAGTTCAACCTTGTAACGTCAATTTTCTGAAAATCAGCTGCTCAGTTCGGAAATGTAGGTCAGCTTGAAAACTTAAATTTCAAGGTTGGTTTGTAATTATAAGAATTGTATATGGATTGATATTGTTGTTGTGGATTCTTTAGAAATTATTTTATGATTCATTCACTCGGAATAAAGTTTTCATAAAAACACCCCCAGGTTGCGCCAGGATGAAGGATTTTGCACAAGTTATTTATAATTTTCCACACAGTTTCTGAAACTTGCATTTTTGCACCCTTTTCAGATGACATTATAGAAATGCAAAGACAATTGCAAGAACTAGAGACTGAACTTGAAGCAAAAAGAGCGGAGGAACAGAAAAGAAACTTACAACAACGTCTGAACACTGTAAGATCAGAATTACAAAGATACGACAATAATGATGATATTCGGCTAAGGACAGATACACCATTAGCCGATAGTTCGCTATTACAATGTTCAGAAACAAGTGTCCGAACATCGACGGAATCAGACGTAGTCGAAGAAACGCATGTAAAAATAGCGTTCCATGAAGAAGGTAAGCATTGTTATTTTCACCAAACTATTGAGACCATTGCTAAAGATAAGAAAATTTAATAATCTACAATACAAAAATGACCCTATTGTCCAGTTTACTGTGCTGGAGAGAAAGGAATAACGCTAATATCTCAAAGATTTGAATGGCACGGTTAAAAATCAAATAATCATTTACTTACATGAGCCGAGTCGTTGCTAAAATTCCTTATTTCGATCTAATCCGAGCATTATAACTCCTTTAATACATCAAAACGTGTTTTGGGTGGGTGTTTACAATGGTCAAAATTTTGACAAAATGGCGGAGTCTTTCGTGTGACGTAATGATGACGGAAGAATTTATTATTTACGTAGGTTCGCTAGGGGTACAATGAAGGGTAATTCAAAGGTCGGGTTGAGTTTAAAAGTTTGAATTTACGTCAATTTTGTTAAAAAATTTGAAATGTAGAAAGGTAGTTCACTTTATAACTTTATTAAATCGATTTTAGTCATCCCTGTTACGCAAAAATCAATCCGTTCTTGAGCTGCACTAACCTACGTAAATAGTCGACTCTTTCGTCATGACTACGTAACATAAAGAACCCCGCCATTTCGTAAAAAAGATTACCATTGTAAATACCCACCCAGGTTATATTTTGTCGCATAAAATGATATATTAAGCAAGGATGGAACCGAAACAGAAATTTTCAGTTACGACTCGGCTCATGTAAGTAAAAGAATCATTGAATTGTACCCGTCGTATTGAAATTTATAGAGTATTTTGCTATTTTGCTTTTTCCGAAATAGGCTAAATATACAGATATATTTGACGATCCTTAGTGCCGTGTTCCTGCCCCCGGTTTCACAATCATTACTTAGGTAAGATTTTCTTTAAGTAAATCATGCAAAACTTCAAATCTAAATAATTTTGTTAATTCCAAAGATGTTCGGACTTTAAGGTGTCATTTTAAAAATCACTAGATTAAAACATTTGCATTTCGTTTTGACAAAAATATTCATCAGTAGTTGCAAAAAGAGATTACCAAAATTTGCTGAATTTAAGTTTAGGAAAGTCTTAGCTAAGGAATGATTGTGAAACCATGGCCTGGAGTTCTCAATTGCTATTTTGATTACACACTTAGCTAGCTAAAATGCCCTTCCGGCGCACCCAGCCTCACTTCCCTTGTGAAACTTTAGGTGTTTAACATCTTTTTCCAGTTTCAAATCTTTTACTTTGGTTTTTCGCTTTGAATTGTGACTTGGGCATGAATTTGTATGTTTATTGATATGGTTTGGAAACGGGTCAATCTGTTTGTGTTCGATATCACATTCTGTATACAATTAGCGTGTTGAGAGCTAAAATCAACAATTTGCCACAAGAATTCATAAACGACCGTAAGTTAAAAATTGACTGTAAATGCTACCAAAATATGCTGTAGTTTATACCATGACATGCAGAAACTTGGAAATAGCCAAAGTAACCATGTACAAGCAGAAACTTGGAAAAGCCAAAGTAACTACGTACAAGCATTGCAAACAAGTAAATTAAGTGAATTAGGACCCCCAGCCAGCAGGTTCTTATGATTAGCACTTTCGTTCGAAGGACAATTACTCCTAGAAAAATAAGCAAACCAACTCGGTGAAAGATATGCGCATCTCCTGTCAATGTAAATGCTTTGCACCAGGTTTCATGAAATAATGCTTCATAGTATAAGAGAATTTGCACGGACGGACGGAAACTTAAATTTAATATCCCCCTATTTCTTCGAAAAGAGGAGGGGGGATAAAGATGGAAGATAGATAAATATCGAGACCAATGGTCAATTTTCAACAGACAATCCACAATATCACAAACCATGTGGTAATGTTCTATTGTATGATTCTGATTGTAAAGATGCTACTTTTGTTACAGCAATTTGATTTTCAAAACTTTTGCATGCAAGATAAAAAGAAAACAAATCGGTTTTACGAAACTTTGAACAAATATTTCATCGATGCGTGTTTGAATTTATCGCCTTATTTTGTATTGGTAGAATGGGTATGTTGCCTATGTACTCTAAGAAACCATAATTTAACAACAGTGTGTAGTGCATGTGAAAATCCGAGAGGAGACGAACCACCAAGAAGAGTAGCCATCACATCTGTAACAGACAATGAGAGAGTCAG
Source organism: Anadara kagoshimensis (assembly GCA_021292105.1). Lineage (NCBI taxonomy): Eukaryota > Metazoa > Mollusca > Bivalvia > Arcoida > Arcidae > Anadara > Anadara kagoshimensis. The sequence goes on along the minus strand of CM037867.1, from coordinate 9,266,936 downwards.
TGGTAAGGAATGGAATACAAAATGCAAAACGTTCTTATTATGCATGACTTCCGACAGATGTTGACAAAATGATCGAGACAATTTTTTATCAAGTTATTTGAACAATTGTATATTGATATTATAAGTCATCTTGGCAACTTTTCATCAAACCCTAAAATGCGATGTGATCAATTCTTTTATTTAACGATGACATAACGTACAGCGTTTTTCCAAACATTGGTACACAGTGACTTTTTATGGCTAACTAGGTGAACATCAAATCCCTTAATGCGATATGGCCAATTGTTTCATCAAACGATGCCATAACGTACAGCGTTTTGTTTTGTTTTTGTTTACTTTTTCTCAAGCACTGGTGCAGACTGAATTTTTATCAAATGTTTTATTCAATATTTATTGCTATTTGATATTTATTATCATCTTCATCAGAAATTAAGTTAAGCAATGGTGTTTAACTACCCAATCAAGAATATTTCACGTATATCAAGACGTCGCGAGCTATAGGCAAAGTTGAAGAAATTCTGCAACTTGCGCTGATGGCGTGCCTCGCCTACTTTGACACGGGACTTCGCATATTTTAACTTCCCATCCGAAAGAACCGTGATTTTCACTGTGATAGGCGAAAGAACAGTCACTACTCACTTTCAAGTGTTTCCACTTACAGAGCGAGCAGAATACCAATTAAACTACCACAGTGGTCATTAGAAATTGATTCAGAAGTAATAAAAATTCATCAAATCAGTTATACGAGTACGCTTAATGCCTGACGCGTCACATATATTATGCTGTGCCGTGTTCTTGTTTATTTATTGTGTTTTGGCCGAGTATATGGTTTTTCACCTTCGTTTTTTTAATTCTTAAAATTATTTATAGAATGGATATGCCGTTTTTGTACTTTTAAAAATTCAAGTCAAGTGGGTGTATGTGATGTTTGTGAAAATCCAAGACAAATGCAACTAGGTGCAACTGAAGAGAATGTCCCACGTGTAAATCTGCCACAAGATAGTGACGATATGTCAACTGTATCATCGTTTGACAGTAAGTTTTTATTTGGTATATTAATAGTTAGGTTGTTTTAAAAATGTTGTGTGATCAAGACTATAATAGAGAGATCGAATAAAAACGTCTTGAGCATTCACAAAATATTTTAAGGGGTTCGAGGGGTTCAAAATTTCCTGGTTTCGAGATCCGGGACCTATTGATTTTACATTGGTACCCTTGATATTTAAACTGCCAAAGTCTGATGGACCTGTCGTTTTTACCAAGATAATATTGCCTTTTTAATATGATACGGTAATATATTTGCGCACGGATCATTTCATTCCATGTTGGTATTGGACTTTTAAAACTAAATGCGAGGCATGCTAAAAATTAGACAAGAGGTCCAGAACCGTCCATTACGAAACATAATTTTTAGCCTAAGCGCTAGTGCGTATGATCTGGTATTCTTTGCAGACCGTGTGCTGAATTACATTTGGGTGATGTTTTACTACTTGGTTTTGCTGATAATTTGTAAATCGATGTTAGAACATAAACTTTACAATCTAGACTATTCCAAAAAGAAAATTGAAAAATTTATATACCGCCAATCCTTTTTGAAACCGTTATAAAGAAATGCTGATAGTTTTCTCTCCTCCTGTAACTAAAACCAATTACTACTGGTGTTATATATGCATCAGTAAACTGGCTGCACCCCTTTTGATGTTTAGTCAGTAGTTTGGATATTTAAATAATATCTTATGTAAAATATACATCTGTTCCTGAAATTAAGTGTCGGCGCTGGAAGCTGTCAATGTTCTTATAAGGAAAGTAAGAGGCACTGTTCACATTCGCGCCATCAATCAAAGTGTAAATGTCGTTGTAAAGAAAGATCGTTATAAAGAGATATGTCTGTAGCGAAATCGTTGAACTCCTGAATGACATTTAGTGGTGCGGATAAAAGTCATTTTGGAATCATAATACCAGTTTTAATTTGACAGCTCTAGACAACCGCTTCAGAATAAAATTCCTCATTAGTAGTGCTTGGACCAAAATGATGGAATCAAGGTGTTGAAAAGATTACCAAAAGACCAAAATATATTTTATCAAATTCAGCTAAAGAAATGTTTTGCATGAGGAAGTATACCTTAGTTTTTTAGGAATTTCAAATTTTAACTTGCAGCAAATTTAGACAAAAGTATATTTATTACAAGAATCAAATTTGCACAATTGATCTCCAAGGGCTATATCAGATCTGCCAATTGAATCTGGCCAATTGAAAATCCAAAATAGCATTCATTTTTCAAGATGTCACCCAAAGTTGATGTGTTGCTTAGGAATAATTGTGGTTGTCCGATTTGCAATTTAATTCAACGGTCATAACCATCTTTTGTAATTTATAACAAAGGCTTCTAAATACGAAATAATTAAGATTTAAAAAGCCTAGATTCACATCCCAAATTGTTACCAAAGTGCAAGAAGTGTGAGATAGGACAATGTCATCATTCGATTTAATTAATGTAATATTCAAGGTAGGAATTTTTTTATAAATTCTCATCACGCCTGTGTTCTGATTACGTTCGTTCCTTTTCTGTTCTAACTTCATATTGCTAGCGATAATTTATATTTTATTAGGCTCTTCTGTTGCAAGTGAATCTCCAGACATGTCACAGTTACAATGGGAGTTAGAAAACCTTGAACGAAGAATGGGAATGGTGCGAACAAACCGAAATGACCCGAGTACATCATCAGTCACAGATGATATCCAGTCCAGAGTACAAAACGTACGACAGCAGTTATCCAGTAATTTTGGAAATCGACAGAGCATTAGACAAAGACAAAACCCAGGTATTATACAAGTCATTATTTCTATACAGCTTAAGCAGTGTCCTGCAAAGTTTTTCTCTAAGGTATTTCCTATAATACAAAATACTAAAGATTTGACGAAATGGTTGTAGTAAGTCACCAAATTGTTTCTGCAGATTTTCGTAGTTTTGAGAAATCATTGCATTGCTAATTTAACACTGAGAGGGAAACGCTTTTACAAAGTATTTAAAGCTTTGTCAAAAAACGTTACACTTGATGCAAGCTGATTTTTCTGTTTGACTGCTTTTAAAGGGAACCTTTCCCCGACCATTGAGCAATATTGGGTCAAACAGTTACATTGCAAACCTCATTAAAGGAGATCGACTGATGTCGACAGCGGTGTTGTGGAAAGGTGATTCATATTGAAGGCCAAGTGGTACAAATGGACGCTGATGTTACGCATAGCGTGTACAAATCCTAGCGATCTGATGGTATTATTCTAAATCCTTACTTCCAGTAACTGTAATAATTTTTGATAAATAACTTACAAGGAATAAAATAAATAATACACTTTTCCCAATTATTAAGAGCCTGAAAATTGCAATTTCCTATTTAGCCTATGTTAATATTCCAAAAGTTGTTACATTTTTTACGCTTTTTAGCAAAAACAGTAAAAGCCACCCCCCCTATTTTTTCACATTTTCAGATGTGCCTCAGAAATATTTACAAGTATGACAAAAATCAGAAACTTTTAGAATTTGTACCACTTGGCCTTAAGAGAGATCTTGTACTCTTATCTATGGAAGGATCTTGTACGCTCTTAACAACACTTCACTATCTCGCGAAACAATGTTCTGAATAGGTTCAGACCAGTTTTAATCAATCAATACCATTTGGGCATTTTTCTTATGTATTGATATTGTATGAATGTTTATTAAAGATGTGATTTTTAGAACTTTTGGACAAAACCAATATATTTTAATCATATAATTACATTGAGTAAACAGATTATCAGTTTAAAAAGCTTTTATAAAAAAAACACTTTCTGAATTACAGAAACACATTTTCGAACATTATAGAATTGAAAAAAAAACAAATACGAACTATCTGGGAAATCTGATGTTTTCACTCTAAAATGGAATACTAGTAACTATGCAACAGTTTTTGAAAACTAGATTACAATCTTTAATGATCACCAGGATACATGTTATTTACTACTTTACTGTAACTTGATTGTTTATTTTTATGGAATTTTAAGCTTCATTGATATTATTGAATTTATCTGTATTGTACTGTATTTGCAGACATCTGTACAACGTTTTCATGTATGAAAGGTGAATGGAAGGGTATGAATATTGTTTTTGTCTATCTTATATTTTTGTAAAAATGTTAAAAAATCTAAATTAAAAAACAATTGTTTGAATGTCTTATTTCAACCAAAACAATTTTTTTCGAATTCTTTACAGATCATGACTCACAGACGAATATCAATAGTCCTGGTTTGGCTTTAAATAGTTTAAGGCTTGTTCTAATTGGAGCCACTGGTTCGGGGAAGAGCTCAACTGGAAACACTATTCTTGGAAAAAATGAATTTGATTCCAAACTGTCTGCTGTGTCTATAACAAGGATAACGAAACTACGTTCTGGCTTTAGGTTTAACCGTGTAGTCAGTGTAGCTGATACTCCGGGGATATGTGATACCGGTGTGGACCAACAGTACATTCAGAGGGAGATATTGAAATGTATTGCTATGACTGCCCCTGGGCCACACGCCATACTGTTGATTGTGAATGTTTCCACTAGGTTTTCGATGGAGAATAAGGAATCGGTGAAATTTTTTGTTAGTCATTTTGGAGACGATTTATATAGATATCTTATAGTTGTTTTTACAAGAAAAGATGAACTTGAAAGAAAAAATGAGACTTTGGAAGATTATTTAGGAAATATTCCTACGGAGTTAGAGGAGGTCCTTAATCGTTGCAATTACAGATATATAGCCATAAACAATGATGTTACTGGTGATGCCAAAGATCGACAAGTACGAGAGTTGTTCAAAGTGATCGATCATATGATTCAACAAAATAATAACCAGTTTTTCACAAATGATTTGTATGCGGAAACTGATAGAAAAGTGAGAAAACGGATGAGGAAAATATATACAGAATTGGACCAGAGACGGGCAATAGAAATACGAGCTATTCGTCAAGAACAAGTAGTTCGGGTTGAAGAAACCTATCAGCGACTACTGTCAGAAAGACAACAAGCCATTGGACGCACTCTTAACCAATCGGAGAAAGCAGAATTAAAAGCTGCTGCCAATCAGGATGGGCAAGTAATAGCTCGGACACGCATTGATCAGGTTGATGCAAGATTCCGACCACTGATGACACATTCAGAGTTACGAGCTACAGCGCAACGGGAAATCGAAGAGGAAAGACCTGGAACAATGAAAAAAATAGGAAAAGTAGCCCTAAAAGTTTTAAAAGGAGTTGCAGGTGGGGCTTTAGGGATTGTAGCCTCTCCGTTTGTTGCTGCTGGGGGGTTATTAGCTACGGCTGCGTCACCTATAATCTTCGGAGCAACAATGGCACATACGCCAGGGGAAGACAGCGACTAGTGAACCTAAAGATTGTTTTTTTCTTGTAAATTATCATGTTATGAACTTAGGAACAAGCTTATATTAGATTTGTCCCTGATAAATATTTAGATATTCGATACTGGCGTTGACCAAATTAAACTTAACAGAAAAAAAATTTAGAATATTGCGTTGAAAGCATATGAATGAAAAATACTGATGTTAAATGTTAGGTTTATCACATTTCGGACAAATATTTGTGTAGTCGGTGGCCTATTTATTAATATTAAATCCGAGTTATAACAGAGCAAGTAACGGGGTGGGCAGAATAAAGGGAAAAACAAGAAAGATTGGCCCTTAGGTTCTTTTTAAAGAGTTGGTAAAAGGGCTTTGGTTTTATCTCCGACTGTTACTGCTGAGACGGCTTTGGTGTCAACAACTTTTTTAAAGGAAGACTGTGACTAGCATTTTAGTTTTGTTTGACGTTTTCTAAATTACTCGTTTTAAAGGAATATGACCCTATTTTGAACACATAAAGTGCTGTATTTCAGACATGAATTGATTATATAGAGATATAATTCAATTGCTCTTTGTGTCGGGCATTTTGATGGGTCAAGTCCTTTCCGTTATGTTTGCATGAATGATCAGTGATGACATCTTATTATGGACGACGCACAGATATTTGAATCCCTACGCCATTGTGATGCAACTTGCTACGGCTATATTGTTAAATTGTTGATTTACATGTAGGAAAAATTCTATAAATTAAATTATAAGAAAAGATATTTTTCATTTTATTATGGAAGTATGAAAAAATAATTCGCGTATCTTATTCATTGTGCAAATTCTTTTATATTTCCAAAAACATAATGAACAATTAGTTTCATTTCTATAGTAACAAACGAAGTGAGAGTGCTGATGAAAAAATTGGTTTTAATGTCAAAATCGTTTTTCTTAAAACATTTCATCGGATGCTGTATTTTATAATAAACATGTTTCAAGCGGTATATTTGCGGTAAAGAGAGCAACTTGTTTCACGTTTTTAGTGTTCCTTATATATAAAAAAAACACCTACGAATTCTTAAAAAATAAAAAAAACAGTACAACATTAGTAAATGTATGTGTATGTTCACCTGGTATCAGTATAATCACTGTGGTACAGCGTACACGGGATATTAAAGCATAAAGTGAGCAAAACAGCCAGTGTAAACAACACCAGCGTGAGTCGAAAGCCGATTTTTGACTTATCTGTTCACTTCTTAATTAAAAATTCTGAAGCGTACAATTCCTCTAGGATGTTAAGAACTACATGTCGACCAAATTTCAGCTCAATGTATTGCGAAATAAAGGAGCAGGAGACGTTGAAAGATCGACGTGGTGTACTGGGAATTGATTCTTATCATTGTTTTAGTGTACTGGGAATTGCAAAATTACGGTTACCGGGAATCGTGTATAACATTATTTTCAAGGCCCAATTTTTAAAGAAATCGGGGATTGCGAATGTATGATACAGTTTATATGCATGGTGCATACAATAATAAATAAGTTTCACGGTGCAAGTTAATATTAGGTGTTCATAGAAAAGGCTCTAACCTTGATTTCAAAATTGAATAAGGTAGATTGCCAATATTAAGAGACATAAAGTGATTCAATAGTTTCATAAAAATGTTTAACACTTAAGGATATCCAAACTAATATGGTATCCACACTAGGAAAATATGACCTTCAAATTTAAAAGTAAAAATGTGAGTTGTGGGATTTAAACGCAACAGAAAGGCCCTTGTTCTAGAAGGTCTGTCATTGATGCAACCCCAAAAAGGTCAATAAAGTTTATGATATTGTTACGACTGACAAGCGAGTTACAGAATGGTATGTAGCCAGTTGGCATTTCACAGGAAATACATGTATTACATTTAATTCTGACAGAAAATCTTGCAATGAGAAATGCCTTTAGTTGGGTACCAACTTACAAAGGCATCTGACAATTGGTCAGAAGCACATCAAGTCCACTTTGTTGTGTGCTTTTTTCAGAGGTTAGTTACTATGGATGAAACGTGGGTTTATCATTTAACCCCAGTGGCCAAAGTTTAAACTTGATCACCCTGAAAAAAGACCAATACTGTTACATCAGCTGGAGAGGGTATGACCTCGGCTTCCAGTGATGCTGATCATAATCTGGTGGTAGGTTATCTCCAAAAGGGACAAACAATCAATGACACATACTATTCGTCACTTATGATGCAGTTACGGAAAATTATTAAATTCAAGAAATTGGGGAAAGCTCAGTAAAAATGTGCTGTTCCACCAAAAGTAGCCTATTTAAATCAGACAAATCTTAAGAAAAGTTAGTGAAACTGCAGCCAGTTGGTGCTTGGTATATGTGTAATACCTTATTTTCATTATTATTAGAACTTGTTCTTGTCTATATAATGATTAAAAATTGCCGATTCAAGGTAAAATATATCACGTTTTTAACAGCATCACTTATGAGTGGCCGGAATTGTACACCGTTATCAGTATGTAGGTTGCATTTACATAGAACATACTGGCTTCAATACACAAGCTGTTCTTATTTAAACATTTATGTAGAATGTGTAGAGTTTTTTATATCTCATTTTACGAGGGACCATTCTATCCCATTTCCGATTGAGAGGCCGCGGTGGCCTAATGAATAAGACACCAGTCTACAAATCCAGGGTCTCTCACCGCTGTGTGTTCGAGTCCACTCGGACCACATGTGGGAAAGTGATTTTTCCTTGCCGTTCGCCTTTACTGGTTTACCTGTTATCAGTATAATGTGCCTGGGGAGTGGTACGCTTGTCTGCGGCATACTGACTCTGTGAGCTAGCACGTTAAAGTCGCCATGAGTGGGCCCTAGTACAAAGCAGCCCATAAAACACACTCGCACTTCACATGCATACACGAACTTGTTCATAGATTAATAAAATTAATAGTTCTCGTCGCGAATAGCTGGAAAATTGCTGATGCGACGTTAACCAACCAACCAACCCATTTCCGATTGTCCAACACGGTCATTATTTTTGTGCCTTGTTTCAATACATGTTTTATACCCGGATACAAAATTACACGCGTATCGAGGTGTCAGTATAGTTTTAGGCACTTTTTTTGCAGAGCGTAACAGAATACGTATTTTTGAGTTGCACATCCGATATTAAGGAATTAAAAAATGTATATAATATTTTACCAAGTGCATTATTTCTGAAATGCTATGGTTATTCGCGGAGTAATATGATAAACTAACAGCCCTAAAATGGCAATGTCTAAAAACTGGAAATTTTGAATACATGTGCATGAAATTTGAGCTTTCATTGTGGATTTGCAGAAAATTGAATCGGTTGACATAAGAATTTTTCTATATCATTTGATAAAACTATATTTCCTTTTTGAACACATGAATTAAAAAAAATCTATCGAGCGGATTTTTTAAAACCAAAGCATCAGTATACGGCGCCTTGTTGAAGCGTTTATGTCAAAAGATTCTAAAGACTGTATACGAGATTTTGGTAATATGAGCCAGACAATAAAGCACAGAGTCGTCAGTGGATGGGGCCTGATTCCCCTAGGTCAAAGAAGGTTAAGAAGCATTAGTCTACTGATAAGGTGATGACCACAGTATTTTGGGACGCAAAAGGTGTTATTGTGTGTGACTTTTAACCAAAGAGAAGTACAATGATAACTGGAGTGTACTATATGCAAACTTGCTAGACCACCCGAGAACTGATATCCGTGAAACCGCCGCAAAAGGACAACGCAAGAGTACACAGTTGTAACGTTACAATGAAGGCTGTGGGGCGAAATACCACATTCTGCCTAGCTCGTAGCGACTTCTTTTCCGAAAATTGAAAAATGATACCCGAGGACGTCATTTCAGGTCTGACCAAGAAGTCGTGAAGACAGTTGAGTGTGTCAATGGAAATGACCCTGTCTTTTTCAGTTCTGGGGTGATGGACAAGTGCATAACACTAGAGGGCACTGCATTACATTGAAAAGAAGAGGTGGATCTAATCTGGAAAAAAGGTTAAGCTGGTTTCTTATTGATTCGCCGTCGTAAATTAAAATTCAAAATAAACACATGACAAAAAATGAAAAAAATGTGTTATATTGTTAAAACTTTTTATTTTATAAATCAGTTTCAACTGTCTCATCTTGACCTTTGATATAAATAAGTCATGTTTTAGCTGGTCGATTCGATCTAATGACATTAGGTTATAAAATATTTTAAAAGATTTCTCAAATTGTAATCTTCATTTTCCTGCTCAGTTCCAAACTACAAAGTTTTTTCCCCTTTACTTTCACTAGTTGCATTTGCTATGACACTGTCAAACTTTAACCATTTAAGAACGGATTATATTTTGACATTACACATGGGCCTTAGTAATGGTTTGGTAACCACTTAGACCTCTCTCAATCTACATATATCGGGGAAATATGTGTTTAAGATGTGGTCTATGTGGTATGTTTCATCTTCATTTCGTCTATAATGCATGATTAATAATTACAGATGTTGAAGATTTTCACTAGATAATTAATTGTTTTGTTTGTCATTGAAAAAGAAGTATAAATTTCTATACAAATTCATTAAAATATGAAAATCGCACAGCTGGCAAGATATTTGACCTCTCAATTCCCAGTACACCTATTTGCTCCTTAATTTCCAATACCCAGTACACGTTTTTGCAATTCCCAGTACACCGCATGTTATCCCCGAACGTCTCCTGCTCCTTTATATCTCAATACATTGAGCTGAAATTTGGTCGACATGTAGTTCTTAACATCCTAGAGGAATTGTACGCTTCAGAATTTTTAATTAAGAAGTGAAAATTGAAATATTGAACAGAAACTCCCGGCGACGGCAAAATCACAGGTGAGCACTTGCGCTGTATCAATTTGTTTCAAAGTTTAAACAGTGTATCAGATGCAGTTAACTATTTCAATAGAAACGTTTATGTGTCCGATTGATGCCCCAATACACCATCACATGTTAAAATGAACAGATAATCAAAAATCGGCTTTCGACTCACGCTGGTGTTGTTTACACTGGCTGTTTTGCTCACTTTATGCTTTAATATCCCGTGTACGCTGTACCACAGTGATAATGTGACTAGGGGACTGGTACGCTTGTCTGCGGCGTACTGACTCGCAGTGTGCTAGCACCTTGAAGTTTCCTGAGTGTGCGCTAGTAAAAGGCAGACCATAAAATACACTCGCACTTAACATGAATATGAGAAACAAAAATGAGGTGGCGAAGCTCAGTTCCGTGTATATTCTACGATATACAACGGGTGAATGTTGATTATTTGAATTCTAACACGACTTGAATCATTATCATTTTAGTAAACGCTGCGAATTTTTTTTTCGGAAGTACATTTAACAATTTATTTGCAAAAAAATTATCATTGAAACATATTGGCTGTTGAGGTTATCGCCATTGAAATATCAATGATTTATTTAATAAATGGTATACCAATAGGCACAAACTGTGCACCATTGCTTGTCGATTCTTTTCTTAATTCGCATGAAGCAGAATTTCTGCAGAACCTTGTTAAATCTGAGAGAAGACTGTCGCAAAATAATCCAACTCAACATACAGATACAGTGAATACACTAGTAGATGGCTTTCTATCCCTAAATAATACTGAATTATGAGACTATGTAAATACCATCTATCCTAGTGAGCTTGAAATAAAAGATACAACTGATTCTTCAAGTTCTGTTTTACATTTAGACTAAAAGTCAATTATGACCCCCATGAAAGGCAACATTTGAAACTATGACAAATGTGATGATTTCAATTTTTCTATTGTCCACTTTACTTCTTTTGCAGGTAATAAACCTGCTTCTCGTGTTTATTGTGCATTTGTTTAGCAATTAATACGCTATGGTAGAGCTTTATACAACAAAGCAATCTGCTTACAAACAAATGGTTGACCCAGGGATATTGCAAGCCTAGGCTTATCAGGGCCCTCAAATTTTAATGGTCGTCATCACAGTATTGTTAATTAGTGTAATATCTCTATGTCCAGGATTGCCCTGGATATATTTGACATCCCATAGTTCCATGTTCCTTTCACTCAATTTTGATTTCACACGTGGCGGGTGTAGCTAGCTAAACAAGAGGTGCTTATCCTACTGGAACATCCTCTCCCCCTTTCCTGGTGGAGGTCCAGTGTTTAATCAAACTTATGAGTTTCCAAATTTATACTTTCCTTTGGATTGTGATTCGGACATTGATTAGTATTTTTGTTTTTGAATATTATAGCTAATTGATGTGATAAGAGAATCTTTAGCCATGTCTTACTCGAGTCTTAATTTTCAACTTGTAATTTTACATCGGAGTTTGTTCATACATAGAAAAGTACTTAAAAATACATGTATATCATTTTTATTAAAAACATTAGTAGTTATGAAGAAGTCAGATTTTATAGAATTTTATACCAAGTTAATTCATTTCACACTGCTATCGACTGGTGGAGTAGGGAATTATGCAATTGCTGTCTCGATGAGAAGAAAACCCGCGAACAGGTTGTCCTAAATACACGGAAAATAACTTTTATGAGTCTTCTAGATAACTCACTATCAATCATCGGCACATCCGGATAGCCTAGACCAATCTTTGTTGGTCAAGATTAGTACCTCAATGCGGCTGAATGTCAGATTTCAGTATTGAATTGCATTAGATTGGAATGATTCGTTGATTGAATGGAATTTTACGCCTCAGTCAAAAATATTCCTCTCATATCGAGACGTTAAAGCTAAAGGCGAATTGACAGAAATTTCGACTTTTGATATGCGCAGTGAGGGTTCTTTAACCTGACACGCCGCCGTCTTCTGAAAGACCCGGTTACTTCCATTTCTTAATGCCGAGTGCTTGGCGAAAGAAAAGTCACTATCTTCCTTTCAAGACTTGGTTAGACACCAGTTGGGGCTTAGAACCCATGACCTCCTTCACACATAGGAAACAAGCACTCTATCAACTGAGCTACCGTAGTGTTCAATATGCTCCAAGAACCGAATTTAACAATGGACGTGCTCAAGACAAGGATATTACTTGAACCTGCTTAAAGTCATGTGGGACCGTTATATATACTATAAAATATGGCTTTGAAAACAAAGTCAAATAAAAAAACTTGATATTTGGGTACAATGAACAAAAGCAATATTTGTACACATTCCATCAATAGTTTCTATGGCAATAAAAATATTACTAAAGCAAATGAAGCGAGAATGCACAAGTAGTAATATGTAAATATCACAAAAAGTGTAGATGTCTTCCTGCTGCTTTACGGACAGGGTGGTGACGTCCCTCGGACAGGGTGGTGACGTCTCTGTCATGTGCTACTTTTGAATTGTCATGGAGTAATATATTCAGAAGTAGCACATTTTAAGTTCAACATATGACAGTTCTGTTCCATACATATACAGTAACATTCTATTCAAATTGGTCTTCCTCGTATTTCAGTACGTACACTTTTTCATTACCAATGCTGCATACCCATAATTTTCCATCCGGGTCCATTGAGAGACCCCTGGATATATTTAAACCATCTGCTTTTGACAAGATAAACTGTATGTAAATTCCGTCTTCATCAAGAAAATGAATCCCGCTAGACGTGTCCCCAACAAGGATATTTCCGTAAATATCAGTTTCTACATTCATTGGGTTAAATCTATGTCGCATTGGATAAGACCTCAGTCTACAAATCTAGGGTCTCTCGCCGCTGTGAGTTCGAGCCCCGCTCAGACCACATGTGGGAAAGTGAATTTTCCTTGCCAGTTGGCCTTTACAAGTTCACCTGGTGTCAGTATAATGTGACTGTGGGAGTTGTACGCTTGTCTGCGGCGTACTGACTCTGTGAGCTAACACGTTAAAGTCGGCTCGAGTGGCACTTCACACGTATGTATACACGACCTTGTTCATAGATTAATCCATAGAGATTATAAAAATAGTTCTCCTCGCGAATAGCTGAAAAATTGCTGATGCGACGTTAAGCAACAATCATCAACCCCTCATTTTTTGTGGATGCATGTTTCTTGTGATCTTTGTGTACAGTAGGTCTCTATAAAAATGATTTATTTGGTGCCGAGTATGCGTTATAACTGACAGATATGTACTGATGAATTCGAAGGTATCTGGTCAACTCGTTCCAATTCCAAATCGTTCCAACTGATTTTCGCCAACTCGTTTCAACTTTTTTACCAACTCGTTCCACTTTTTTATGCAGAATTTTTACACCTGTGTTTTACTTACCAACAGTTCCAACTACATTACCAACTCGTTCCAACTTTTTACCAACTCGTTCCAAATACCAACTCGTTCCAACTTTTTCACCAACTCATTCCAAATATAAGAATTTTTAATGATTTTACAACTTTTAATATAATTAAATAATTAGTTTAATATAAGACGATTTAAAAATCAAGGATCTTCTAATTTTTAATTAATCACAACGTTGCCCAGCTCTGACCACGTTGAGGTATCCTCTTCAAGAGCCATAATAGTCCAAAGTTCCAAAATATATATTGCAGAGATTTTTTTTTTTTTTTTTTTGTTACATTTTTTTTGATATTTTCTTCTTTTTCTTTTCTTTTGTATCTTTCTTCATTTCATTTCTTTTCTTATTGTGTTTATTATTTTATTTTTTCTGATTGGTTTGTTGTTGTTTTTGACTGTTATCGTGAGTAGTTTTCGTAGATTAGTTTGATCTTGTTTAAGAATACTTTGTGTTTTTAACAATTTTCATGTATTTTTCACGCACACTTGTCGGTAAAAAGAGGAAAAACAACCTTTTAGTAATATTTCAATCGCACACTAATGTTTACAAAACAAGTAAAGGGTTGCGAAACTAAAATTCTACTATCCGTTTAATCTGTTTATGGAGCCGATCTACCTAATAGTTCCGACAGTCTTGATAAACAAAGACATAGCAATTAATTGTGATCACAATACATAATATTATTTATTATTTATCTGTTACATGATTTATTCAGTGTTAATTTAATTGTTTATCTTTATTATGCTATTCTTAGTACGTCCGGTTTAAAGTGTGTTCATCACTTGACATAAAGGAAATTATGGGGAATATTTATCTATTAAAATAAATTAAAATAAAAACACCTGTAGATCTAATCAGTTTAATTGAGAAATTTGGTACGAGTTGGTAGTTGGAACGAGTTGGCAAAAAAGTTGGAACGAGTTGGTAATTCAGTTGGAACGAGTTGGTAGTAAAAAGTGGAACGAGTTGGCAAAAATCAGTTGGAACGAGTTGGAATTGGAACGAGTTGACTAGTATTCGAATTCGAATTATGGGCAGGAGGAATTGTATGGACTTGTGGCCTGAACATTGGGGCATTGTTTTGTCAGAGATTGTAGTCACATTTTACAAAAATCTCCATTATTTCAATTTCAGCCTCTGCTAAAAAAATTATATAAAAATTGCTTCAAGGTTTTATTTCTCTTCAATTTGAAAAACTTACTATTTACAATTACTCTTCCTTTTTATCATAAAAAGAAATTATATTTGCTGTGGATGACGTAACAAATTACCTGACCAAATTATAATTATAAAAGGAAGTGCTACTAGTATTGTACACCTGTAAACCTTGAGCCTGTGAACAAAAATCCAAAACCCCTTTCTTTTATCATTACAGTTTGATCGGGTACTTTGTGATGCCATCCACATTACCAGCTATCAATCATTCCTTTTTAAAATTTTAAAGCGGAGTTGTTTGGATATAGATTTTTTTCTAGTATGAAATGAAACTGAAATTTTTACGGAGTAAGCAGACATTTTTAAATTAGATATTTGAGAGTGACTACTGACATAGTACATTAGGCCACTAACTTAATAAAATGGTGCTACTAGAAAAAATGTCAAATTTTGTAATATGTGGCTACAATCTCTTAAAAACAAGGTTTAAGTAATAATGAAAATGCTTTAGTAAACTAACAAAAGAAGATTATTTTATTGCTCGCAATTCCACTAGAATACTCGTGTGATAAAGTTCGTTAGTTTGCTGGTTTTTTCTGGTACTCCAGAATCCCGCAAAGCATCGACATAAGTAAAAGAATATTGACTTAGGGAAGCCACCGTTATTCCACTCAACTTCCCTTGATATGGACGCATGCATGTAGTGCCCGTTACGTAAATATCAGCTGATAGTTTTAAATGCAAATACAAAAAATAGAACCAACATACTAACCTTGTTTGCTTCAATAGATAAGAGGTTTATTCAACTCTTCTCTGCGCATGCGTAGCAACAGGAGAAATGGAGCATCAGGTAAAATCATTTGTATTTTTAAAGATGAACCATTAGATGAACTTAATGCGATTTTAATTAACAAAGTGGGTGACACATAGTAGAAACATTGTGGATGGCTGAGGGTTTATTCTTTATATCTAGCATCAATGTGCTTTATTTACCTGTTGAAAGTTAATAGCTCTAACGAATAGGAGTCGAAGTCACCGAGATATAAATACCTAGTAACCGAAAAATTTTGCTGGGAGATAAATAGCAGCTATCGAGATAAAGGTAACGAAATGTGCTGCATACATATTTGGCTTGGACATTGGTATTAATGTACGTTATATATATCAATATAACTTCCCAGTAATCGATGATGTGAGACAGATGGCTGCACGGCATTAAATATTTGGGTACTTTAAGGTTGGCGATGGTTTTATTTTAAACACTTGTAGATTTAAATATTATGATATGTCAGATTCACTAATCTAGTTTGCACGAGCCGAGACCAACGCCCTTATTCAAACCGAAATATACAAAAAAATGTTATATTTTTATCGATTGCTTGCATCAGCTGTTTTTTATATGGTGGTCGATTAGTGTCATAATTTTTTAATATCGTGTGACTTTATTTTGCAATAGAACTTAATTTATCATTTCGCTTAGTAAACCCACTATGTGAAAAGAGCGGATTGGGGAATAATTAATGGTGTTTTTTCGCCACAGTCAAGACTCGTTCACTTATATGAAATCAGTTGGTTCAACATGGTGGAGAATACTGGGTTATCCTCACAGAACCACCGAATAAAGGAGTTGTGATCCCAGTAAACCTTTGGAGAGAACCACCGACTAAAGGTGTTGTGATCCCGGTAAGCGTCCGGAGAGAACCACCGATTAAAGGCTTTATGATCCCGAGAACCACCATTAAAAGGTGTTGTGATCCCGGTAAACGTCTGGAAATAACCACCGATTAAAGGTGTTGTGATCCCGGTAAGCGTCTGGAGAGAACCACCAATTAAAAGTGTTGTAATCCCGGTAAGCGTCCGGAGAGAACCACCAATTAAAGGTGTTGTGATCCCGGTAAGCGTCCGGAGAAAGCAACCGATTAAAGGTGCCGTGATCCCGGTAAGCGTACAGAGAGAACAACCGATTAAAGGTGTTGAGATCCCGGTAAGCGTCCGGAGAGAAACACCGATTAAAGGTGTTGCGATCCCGGTAAGCGTCCGGAGAGTCCCACCGATTACAGGTGTCGTGATCCCGGCAAGCGTCCGGAGAGAACCACCGATTAAAGGTATTGTGATCCCGGTAAGCGTCCGGAGAGAACCACCGATTAAAGGTGTCGTGATCCCGGTTAGCGTCCGGAGAGAACCACCGATTAAAGTTGTTGTGATCCCGGTAAGCGTCCAAAGAGAACAACCGATTAAAGGTGTTGTGATCCCGGTAAGCGTCCGGAGAGACCCACCGATTAAAGGTGTCGTGATCTCGGTAAGCGTCCGGATAGAACCACCGATTAAAGGTATTGTGATCCCGGTAAGCGTCCGGAGAGAACCACCGATTAAATGTATTGTGATCCCGGTAAGCGTCCGAAGAGAACCACCGATTAAAGGTGTCGTGATCCCGGTAAGCGTCCGGACAGAACCACCGATTAAAGGTATTGTGATCCCGGTAAGCGTCCAGAGAGAACAACCGATTAAAGGTGTTGTGATCCCGGTAAGCGTTCGGAGAGAACCACCGATTAAAAGTGTTGTAATCCCGGTAAGCGTCCGGAGAGAACCACCAATTAAAGGTGTTGAGATCCCGGTAAGCGTCCTGAGAAAACCACCGATTAAAGGTGCCGTGATCCCGGTAAGCGTCCAGAGAGAACAACCGATTAAAGGTGTTGAGATCCCGGTAAGCGTCCGGAGAGAAACACCGATTAAAGGTGTTGCGATCCCGGTAAGCGTCCGGAGAGACCCACCGATTAAAGGTGTCGTGATCCCGGCAAGCGTCCGGAGAGAACCACCGATTAAAGGTATTGTGATCCCGGTAAGCGTCCGGAGAGAACCACCGATTAAAGGTGTCGTGATCCCGGTTAGCGTCCGGAGAGAACCACCGATTAAAGTTGTTGTGATCTCGGTAAGCGTCCGGAGAGAACCACTGATTAAAGTAGTCGTGATCCCGGTAAGCGTCCAAAGAGAACAACCGATTAAAGGTGTTGTGATCCCGGTAAGCGTCCGGAGAGACCCACCGATTAAAGGTGTCGTGATCTCGGTAAGCGTCCGGAGAGAACCACCGATTAAAGGTATTGTGATCCCGGTAAGCGTCCGGAGAGAACCACCGATTAAAGGTATTGTGATCCCGGTAAGCGTCCGAAGAGAACCACCGATTAAAGGTGTCGTGATCCCGGTAAGCGTCCGGACAGAACCACCGATTAAAGGTGTTGTGATCCCGGTAAGCGTCCAGAGAGAACAACCGATTAAAGGTATTGTGATCCCGGTAAGCGTTCGGAGAGAACCACCGATTAAAGGTGTCGTGATCCCGGTAAGCGTCCGGAGAGAACCTCCCACTAAAGGTCTTGTAATCCCGGTAAGCGTCAGGAGAGAACACTTTGCCTTTAACCCGTGCGGTCATCGAGGCCCCACTACTTAAACATGTCTGACACCATGTTTTTCTTTACAAAAATGAAACTTGGGGTGCGTGATATTGTGTGTTGCATATCCCATACGCACGTTAAAGACAATATTGGTAGCACACTGGTTTGTGGATAACCAAATCATTTAGTTCGTTATTCTTTATATGTGAAACGCCCAGGATAAAGAAGAATCCTACCTTCCTCCCAAAAAGTTGTTTTTGTGGTAAAAATTCCCATAAACCGTCATGCTTTGAAGAATCGTACATATTTATAACGGAATTATGTACAGAAATAGACCTCTCGAAAGTTTAACGCATAGCTAACGTGCCTAACCGTCAGCACATCTATATAGCATTATTTCGACAGCTTTTTAACAGGTTCTTGGTATTTTTCGGCAGTTTTTTGGTCATCAGTATCTTTATCTTCGCCACTCGTCAATTTGAGCCTCCACTTCTTTTTCTTTAGCTCATTATGAAATTTTTGACAGGTCTGTACTGTGCAGAAAATTTCTTTGAAGAAAAATCTACCATGTTTACCTAGCCATAAGTTCATTTATAAAACTATTTTCTTAAATAAACTTTATTCATTTAATTACATTTAGTAATTAGTTTAAACCAAGAACAACATGTATCAACATTGTGTTGATAATTAAAATGTTTGATTGCATTTATTTTTATTTGTTCTTTATTTCAGATTTGTAAAAATTAATTAATCAAGTGCAGGATGGCATCTACAAGTATGTGATTATTCTTTACATTTTAATCGAATTTTGATATTAATTAATATTATTTGTGTAATTATTATTTTTTATTTATTTATCTTTATATTTAAACAAAATTATTTATTACTTATTTAATCATTTATCAAAATGTTTTATTTATTTATTAAGTTTATATTTATCTGACTGTCAGGTGCTGAGTTTTAATGTATTGTTTTAATATAAATTCAAAATCAGCAGATGATAAATCACATTTAAATCGAATTACTAGTACATGTATATATTCGTTTAAATTTAACATAATTTTATGTGTCCAAATTAAAATCACTTAAATTAATACAATATAATTTACAATGTAGGCTAGATAACTACTGTAGTTCCTTAAATATAGTGCACATGGTTTTTATTATTTATTTCTTTAAATTGAACTTGAGTGTTCTAATAAAACTAACAATAAAATGAATTTAAAACGCACTGAACTATTTATTTATTTTTTTTTTTTAAAAATACAAATATCATTATTCAAATTTTGGAAATTTGATTAAGTTTATACATGTATACCAATTGAGCCTCATTCAAAGTTGCATCGGGGTGTTAAGGGTAAAGCAGCTTATTTTTGTTCGGTTTTTTAGCTCAACTGGCTTTAGCCAGATGAGCTATTGGCATGATGCGTGTGTGTGTGTGCGTCCGTGCGTGCGTCCGTTAACAGCAAAAACTCTGAAACTAACAGGCCTTTTGAAACCTAATTTGCTGTGCAAGGTCCTTGCTAGAGTCTGACTGTAAATTGTACAAATCATTCCGATTAGATATCCAAGATGGCTGCCGTTACTAAATAATAGAAAAAACCTAAAAAAATCTTCTTCTCCAGAACCAGTCATTGGAGGCAAAATGTGATTTGATATTTGGCTTCTAGATGGTCTTAACCTCTAAGTGTGTACATTTCGTGGAATTCTAACAAAAAATAGGTTACGCGTTTTTGCGTTTAATTTTGCAAAAATCGTAAAATAGCTTTAAATTATTTTAAATTGTTATAACTTGACTATTAGATCAGATAATGACATGGGGTTTTCAGTTTTGATATATTCTTATAATTACCTTCAAAATGGGGTCAAGGTCAATTGTGAAGGTCATGACCTAATTTTTTGACTTTCTGATTTTATTTATTTTCTCAAAAACTATAAACTTTTTGTATAGGCATTTATATTCGAATATTGTTGGTATTGATGCAACGGTCATTTTGATGTATAGATTAATGTCATGGGTTCAAAGGTCAAGGTCACAGACGCGAAATAATACTGAAAAGGTTCATTATTTTGAAAACTATAAACTTGTATAGGCATGTATATTAGAAATATAACGATCATTTTGATGTATAGAAAAAGGTCATGGGTCCAAAGGTCAAGGTCACAGAAGCAAAACAATACAGAAATGGTTCATTATCTCGAATACTATAAACTTTTTGTATAGGCATGTATATTAGAATATTGTTGGTATTGATGCAGTGGTCATTTTGATGTATAGATTAAGGTCATAGGTTCAAAGGTCAAGGTCACAGATGCGAAAGAATACTGAAAAGGTTCATTATCTTGAAAACTATAAACATTTTGTATAGGCATGTATATTGGAATATTGTTGGTATTGATGCAACGGTAATTTTGATGTGTAGATTAAGGTCATGGGTTCAAAGGTCAAGGTCACAGACGCGAAATAATACTGAAACGGTTCATTATCTTGAAAACTATAAAGTTTTTGTATAGGCATGTATATCAGAATGTTGTAGGTATTAATACAACAAACATTTTGATGTATAGAAAAAGGTCAAGGGTCCAAAGGTCAAGGTCACAGAAGCAAAACAATACGGAAATGGTTCATTATCTCGAAAACTATAAATTTTTGTATAGGCATGTATATTAGAATGTTCTAGGTATTGATACAACGATCATTTTGGTGTATAGAAAAAGGTCATGGGTCCAAAGGTCAAGGTCACAGAAGCAAAACAATACCGAAATGGTTCATTATATCGAAAACTATAAACTTTTTGTATAAAACTTTTTGTATAGGCATGTATATTGGAATATTGTTGGCATTGATGCAACGGTCATTTTTGATGTATAGATTAAGGTCATGGGTTCAAAGGTCAAGGTCACAGACACGAAATAATACTGAAAAGGTTCATTATTTTGAAAACTATAAACATTTTGTATAGGCATGTATATTGGAATATTGTTGGTATTGATGCAACAGTTATTTTGATTTATTGATTAAGGTCATGGGTTCAAAGGTCACGTTCACAGACACGAACTAATACTGAAAAGGTTCATTATCTTGAAAACTATAAACTTTTTGTATAGGCATGTATATTAGAATGTTGTAGGTATTAATACAACGATCATTTTGATGTATAGAAAAAGGTCATGGGTTCAAAGGTCAAGGTGACAGATGCAAAACAAATTCAAAACCATTAATTAACACGAAAACTGTAATTTTTTTGTATAGGCATATATATTAGAATATTGATGGTATTGATGTAACGATCATTGTGATATATAGATTAAGGTCAGAGGTTCAAAGAACAAGGTCACAGATACGAAATAATACTGAAATGCTTAATTATCTTGAAAACTATTAACATTTTCTATAGGCATATACATTAGCATGTTGTAGATATTAATTCAACTACTATTTTTATGTATAGAAAAAGGTTATGGGTTCAAAGGTCAAGGTCACGGATGCAGAAAATTGCTGAAATTGTTATATCTTCACTATTTGATCAGATAATAACATGGGGTTTTCAGTTTTGAAATATTCTTGTAATTACCTTCAAAATGAGGCCAAGGTCAATTGTGAAGGTTATGACCTAATGTTTAACCTTTCCTGAAAAAAATGTTGACCCAATTTTTAGGCAGTGTACAAATAAGATGTTTGTTTCAATCAAATCATTGAAAATTTTCTCCTGAATTGGCCAATTCTAACCCAATACAGCATGAAAAGTCCTTTAGTAACAGTAATCCAAAAGTTGTGTCTGGCATATCAGCCAGATTACAAATTAGCTTCTGTTCCTATACATAGCAATAACATGAAAAACCAATGCAGATTTGGTTTCCAATCACTTTGGTTCTAGTTGCAATTATAAAAAGGAGGGGGGATGCCATTTCACAAGATTTTCATGTTATTTATCAAAAATGTAAATTAGCTGCCAGTTGAGCATCACAGGCCCTATTTGGCCTCTTGTTAAGGTGTTATCATCAAGAATATTCCAACTTTTACATCACATCCAAAGTTGTCAAGAGCAAGAAGGTACAGAAGGGATATTTTTGACATAATTATATTTATTGTTTTGTTAACACTTCAAACATTGCTCTACGAACAGAATTATATTCACATTTAGATGAATGAAAAATATTTGTTTCTATTACGTCAGTAGATCGTTATCAAGTTTTGACAATTTTTATGAGTTTGTTTGAAAGTTCGACTTTATTCTTGTATTGTCCATGTGCACTCAATTTGTGGATAGAGGCCGTGGTAGACCTAATGGATAACACATCAGTCTTCAATTCCAGGGTCTCTCACCGCTGTGAGTTCGAGTCCCGCTCGGACCACATGTGGGAAAGCGAATTTTTCTTGCCGTTGGCCTTTACTGGTTTACCTTGTGTCAGTATAATGGACTAGGGGAGTGGTACGCTTGTCTGCGGCGTACTGACTCTGTGAGCTAGCACGTTAAAGTCGCCCTGCATGCGCGCTAGTACAAGGCAGACCATACAACACACTCGTACTTCACATGCATACACAAAATTGTTCATAGATTAATCCATAGAGAATAATAAAACAGTTCTCGCCGCGAATATCTGCAAAATTGCTGATGCGACGTTAAGCAACATTCAACCAAATCAATTTGTGGATATACAGCATTTATAGCATAAAAATGTATTTCTTGTTTTCAAGACTTCGTATGTTTCTTTTTTTCAAATTTAGATTGGAAATGTCGGATGTGTACCCACGTCAACAACTCCAGTCTTTTACAGTGTGAACTCTGTAATTACCACAGAGAAGGGGATTCAGCTACCAGAAATATGGCTAGGGACTGCTGGACGTGTCCTAATTCTGGTAATATAGGGGAAGGGGAGATGATGCACCATGGACATGTCCTAATACTGGTAATATAGGGGAGGGGGAGATGATGCACCATGTACATGTCCTAATACTGGTAATATAGGGGAAGGGAAGATGATGCACCATGGACATGTCCCAATACAGGTAATATAGGGGAGGGGGAGACGATGCACCATGGACATGTCCTTATACTGGTAATATAGGGGAGGGGGAGATGATGCACCATGGACATGTCCCAATACTGGTAATATAGGGGAGGGGGAGACGATGCACCATGGACATGTCCTAATACTGGTAATATAGGGGAGGGGAGATGATGCACCATGGACATGTCCCAATACTGGTAATATAGGGGAGGGGGAGATGATGCACCATGGACATGTCCCAATACTGGTAATATAGGGGAGGGGGAGATGATGCACCATGGACATGTCCCAATACTGGTAATATAGGGGAGGGGGAGATGATGCACCATGGACATGTCCTAATACTGGTAATATTGGGGAGGGGGAGATGATGCACCATGGACATGTCCCAATACTGGTAATATAGGGGAGGGGGAGATGATGCACCATGGACATGTCCCAATACTGGTAATATAGGGGAGGAGATGATGCACCATGGACATGTCCTAATACTGGTAATATAGGGGAGGGGGAGATGATGCACCATGGACATGTCCCAATACTGGTAATATAGGGGAGGGGGAGATGATGCACCATGGACATGTCCTAATACTGGTAATATAGGGGAGGGGGAGATGATGCACCATGGACATGTCCCAATACTGGTAATATAGGGGAGGCGGAGACGATGCACCATGGACATGTCCTAATACTGGTGATATAGGGGAGGGGGAGATGATGCACCAACGACCTAAACTATTTACCACCTTGTTCTAAGACAAGTAGTTCAAACACTATACTAATAACAATAGCTTTCTATAATACTGTAAACCGCTTTATATTGGCGCATACTTATTTTAGCGATTGTTGACTGGTAAACATATTAGCGCAGTTTAATTTTAGCGTAATCAATTCTAATACTAGTAATAATTATTATTATTATTATTTCATGGGAATGTGTGTGTTTCCGATGTCAATTTATATTACTTGAAATCTAAAATTGCGTCAAGTGACTAACTCTATAGCCAGTCAAGGATTAATCACTCATATCGAAACGTCACCAACCATGGGTGAAGTGGTAGAAATTTTGACCTTTGCAGTGCGTTAAGGGCAAAGTGCATAGAGATTTCTTTAACGTGACACTAGACATCGGTTTTTAAGGTCGTTTCCGAAAGACCCAGTGACTTTTATTATAAACGACGAGTGCTTTGCGAAAAGAACAATCACTACTCAGTTCCAAGTCTTGGTCCGAACCCACGACCTCCAACATACGACGCAAGCACTTTACCAACTGAACTACAATTGTTGTAAGGTTTGTTAAATATATGATTCCTGTCAAACACGTGTTTTTCATTACCTTTATAATGGTTTTTATTGTTATTGTAGAGCAGGTAAATACAGGTATACTAATACCAGACACGGCCCCTAACTTACAGCTACCAACAACAGTAGACTATTCAAGACGAACCATAGCAGATACAGCCCCGAACTTACAGCTACCAACAACAGTAGACTATTCAAGACGAACCATAGCAGATACAGCCTCTAACTCGCGACCAGTAGTTTACTCAGAACCAACAACTACAGGTAAACATGAAGTGTTGTGTTCTCAAATGTTTCCACAAAGCAAATACTCTCGACTTTTCAATAACACAAACATACAACTAGGGAATTGTTTTGTTTTAAACATTATACCATTGTCTTGGATTGTTATACTCGACAGGAATTGGTAAAACCGGAAAACGGTCTTACCCGTGTATTTCCGGATTAACTTTGATTTTCACAACAACAAAAGATGACAAATATACAATCTTATGTCCGATGCTTATAATAGATTCGTGCAAGCTTCATTAGGCATCACTCATACACTGGTAAACCAGATAAGTCTGTTATTAACTGTTCGAACATTTTAAAATGTCCCTTTACATTTAGAGATCATAAATTTATTTTAGAAACGTTTTGACTATATAATTGGTGCCTTTTCAATGTCTTCAGTGCACATTAACGCATAATTTTGTTGAATTATTTTCTAGGTATTCGGAGTAACGAAGAACCGCGAGTCACCAGTACAATCTTATACGAAGTCCCTGGTGCAACAGCAGGAGATACCTCCCAGCATCAAAGAGCATCACAGTTTCCGGTTACAGGTCAGAGGTCAAATGTATCAAAGTTATGATGGGACTTGGTGTCGTTACAAATGAAATGTTCATGTGCTTTGTACTGAATAATATTCCAACACCTTTACAATTTTTACCAGTTAAATAATAAAGGAACTTTAGAACAATTCCTTATGTTATATGTACATGTAGTTTGGTTCAATACAAATATGATTGAATATGATAAAGATGTACACTATGTTACTCGTGTCTTCAAGTGAAAATCATTCACAAAAAGAGATTACTTTAGAATAAGAAAACTCAAAATGACGTCCAGAAAAACTCGGTCTGTCCAAAATGTAAAAAAAAACTAGTATCTATAGTGGTTTTTTCAGCTGTTTGCTAAGGGAAAATGTCCCTTTTTTATTTAACACACAGCCTTACTTCCCAGGTATCTCTTCAAGTGTTTAACACACAGCCTTACTTCCCAGGTGTCTCTTCAAGTGTTTAACACACAGCCTTACTTCCCAGGTATCTCTTCAAGTGTTTAACACATAGCCTTACTTCCCAGGTGTCTCTTCAAGTGTTTAACACACAGCCTTACTTCCCAGGTGTCTCTTCAAGTGTTTAACACACAGCCTTACTTCCCAGGTATCTCTTCAAGTGTTT
The DNA here is from genome assembly GCA_021292105.1 of Anadara kagoshimensis. Taxonomy (NCBI): domain Eukaryota; kingdom Metazoa; phylum Mollusca; class Bivalvia; order Arcoida; family Arcidae; genus Anadara; species Anadara kagoshimensis. The sequence continues at coordinate 9,240,988 of CM037867.1, read as the reverse complement.
AACACACAGCCTTACTTCCCAGGTGTCTCTTCAAGTGTTTAACACACAGCCTTACTTCCCAGGTGTCTCTTCAAGTGTTTAACACACAGCCTTACTTCCCAGGTATCTCGTCAAGTGTTTAACACATAGCCTTACTTCCCAGGTGTCTCTTCAAGTGTTTAACACATAGCCTTACTTCCCAGGTGTCTCTTCAAGTGTTTAACACATAGCCTTACTTCCCAGGTGTCTCTTCAAGTGTTTAACACATAGCCTTACTTCCCCGGTGTCTCTTCAAGTGTTTAACACACAGCCTTACTTCCCTGGTGTCTCTTCAAGTGTTTAACACACAGCCTTACTTCCCAGGTATGTTTCAAGTGTTTAACACACAGCCTTACTTCCCAGGTGTCTCTCCAAGTGTTTAACACACAGCCTTACTTCCCAGGTGTCTCTTCAAGTGTTTAACACATAGCCTTACTTCCCAGGTGTCTCTTCAAGTGTTTAACACATAGCCTTACTTCCCAGGTATCTCTTCAAGTGTTTAACACACAGCCTTACTTCCCAGGTGTCTCTTCAAGTGTTTAACACACAGCCTTACTTCCCAGGTGTCTCTTCAAGTGTTTAACACACAGCCTTACTTCCCAGGTGTCTCTTCAAGTGTTTAACACATAGCCTTACTTCCCAGGTATCTCTTCAAGTGTTTAACACACAGCCTTACTTCCCAGGTGTCTCTTCAAGTGTTTAACACACAACCTTACTTCCCAGGTGTCTCTTCAAGTGTTTAACACACAGCCTTACTTCCCAGGTGTCTCTTCAAGTGTTTAACACACAGCCTTACTTCCCAGGTGTCTCTTCAAGTGTTTAACACACAGCCTTACTTCCCAGGTGTCTCTTCAAGTGTTTAACACATAGCCTTACTTCCCAGGTGTCTCTTCAAGTGTTTAACACATAGCCTTACTTCCCAGGTATCTCTTCAAGTGTTTAAAACACAGCCTTACTTCCCAGGTGTCTCTTCAAGTGTTTAACACACAGCCTTACTTCCCAGGTGTCTCTTCAAGTGTTTAACACACAGCCTTACTTCCCAGGTGTCTCTTCAAGTGTTTAACACATAGCCTTACTTCCCAGGTATCTCTTCAAGTGTTTAACACACAGCCTTACTTCCCAGGTGTCTCTTCAAGTGTTTAACACACAACCTTACTTCCCAGGTGTCTCTTCAAGTGTTTAACACACAACCTTACTTCCCAGGTGTCTCTTCAAGTGTTTAACACACAGCCTTACTTCCCAGGTGTCTCTTCAAGTGTTTAACACACAGCCTTACTTCCCAGGTGTCTCTTCAAGTGTTTAACACACAGCCTTACTTCCCAGGTGTCTCTTCAAGTGTTTAACACACAGCCTTACTTCCCAGGTATCTCTTCAAGTGTTTAACACACAGCCTTACTTCCCAGGTGTCTCTTCAAGTGTTTAACACACAGCCTTACTTCCCAGGTGTCTCTTCAAGTGTTTAACACATAGCCTTACTTCCCAGGTATCTCTTCAAGTGTTTAACACACAGCCTTACTTCCCAGGTGTCTCTTCAAGTGTTTAACACACAACCTTACTTCCCAGGTGTCTCTTCAAGTGTTTAACACACAACCTTACTTCCCAGGTGTCTCTTCAAGTGTTTAACACACAGCCTTACTTCCCAGGTGTCTCTTCAAGTGTTTAACACACAGCCTTACTTCCCAGGTATCTCTTCAAGTGTTTAACACACAGCCTTACTTCCCAGGTGTCTCTTCAAGTGTTTAACACACAGCCTTACTTCCCAGGTGTCTCTTCAGTGTTTAACACACAGCCTTACTTCCCAGGTGTCTCTTCAGTGTTTAACACACAGCCTTACTTCCCAAGTGTCTCTTCAGTGTTTAACACACAGCCTTACTTCCCAGGTGTCTCTTCAGTGTTTAACACACAGCCTTACTTCCCAGGTGTCTCTTCAAGTGTTTAACCTCATTCGCTAGATCTTTTTTTTTTTTTTTTTTTTTTTTTTTTTAATTATGGTTTGCACATGGATTGATATTGTTGTTTATGATTCATTCACTTGGAATAAAGTTTTCATAAAAACACCCCAGCTTGCGCTAGGATGAAGGATTTTGCACAAGTTATTTATAATTTTCCACACAGTTTCTGAAACTTGCATTTTTGCACCCTTTCAGATGACATCATAGAAATGCAAAGACAATTACAAGAACTAGAGACCGAACTTGAAGCAAAAAGAGCGGAGGAACGGAAAAGAAACTTACAACAACGTCTGAACACTGTAAAATCAGAATTACAAAGATACAACAATAATGATGATATTCGGCTAAGGACAGATACACCGTTAGCCGATAGTTCGCTATTACAGTGTTCAGAAACAAGTGTCCGAACGTCAACGGAATCAGACGTAGTCGAAGAAACGCATGTAAAAATAGCGTTCCATGAAGAAGGTAAGCATCGTAATTTTCACTAAACTATTGAGATCATTGCTAAAGATAAGAAAATTTAATAATCTACAATACAAAAATGACCCTAGATATATTTGACGTCCCATAGTGCCATGTTCCTGTCCCCGGTTTCACAATCATTTCTTAGCTAAGATTTTCCTTAAGTAAATCTTGCAAAACTTCAAATCTAAATAATTTTGTTAATTCCAAAGATGTTCAGGAACTTAAGGTGTCATTTTAAAAATCACTTCTAGATTAAAACATCTGCATTTTGTTTTGACAAAATATTCATCAGTAGTTGCAAAAAGAGATTACCAAAATTTGCTGAATTTAAGTTAAGGAAAGTCTTATCTAAGGAATGATTGTGAAACCATCGCAATTTCGATTACACACTTAGCTAGTGTTTACCCTTCCGGCGCACCCAGCCTCACTTCCCTTGTGAAACTTTAGGTGTTTAACATCCTTTTCCAGTTTCAAATCTTTTACTTTGGTTTTTCGCTTTTGAATTGTGACTTGGACATGGATTTGTATGTTAGTTTTTTTATTGATATGGTTTGGAAACGGGTCAGTCTGTTTGTGTTCGATATCACATTCTGTATACAATTAGCGTGTTCAGAGCTAAAATATTTATTTAAAAAATCAACAATTCTCCACAAGAATTCATAAACGGCCGTAAGTTAAAAATTGACTGTAAATGCTACCAAAATATGCTGTAGTTTATACCATGACATGCAGAAACTTGGAAATAGCCAAAGTAACTATGTACAAAAAGAAACTTGGAAAAGCCAAAGTAACCACGTACAAGCATTGCAAACAAGTAAATTCAGTGAATTAGGACCCTCAGCCAGCAGGTTCTTGTGATTAGCACTTTCGTTCGAAGGACAATTACTCCTAGAAAAATAAGCAAACCAACTCAGTGAAAGATATGCGCATCTCCTTTCAATGTAAATGCTTTGCACCATGTTTCATGAAATAATGCTTCATAGTATAAGAGAATTTGCACGGACAGACGGAAACTCAAATTTAATATCCCCCTATTTCTTCGAAAAGAGGAGGGGGGATAAAAGATGCAAGATAGATACATATCGAGACCAATGGTCAATTTTCAACAGACAATCCACAATATCACAAACCATGTGGTAATGTTCTATTGTATGATTCTGATTGTAAAGATGCTACTTTTGTTACAGCAATGTGATTTTCAAAACTTTTGCATGCAAGATAAAAAGAAAACAAATCGGTTTTACGAAACTTTGAACAAATATTTCATCGACGCGTGTTTGAATTTATCACCTTATTTTGTATTGGTAGAATGGGTATGTTGCCTATGTACTCTAAGAAACCATAATTTAACCACAGTGTGTAGTGCATGTGAAAATCCGAGAGGAGACGAACCACCAAGAAGAGTAGCCATCACATCTGTAACAGACAATGAGAGAGTCAGTGGTAAGGAATGGAATACAAAATGCAAAACGTTCTTATTATGCATGACTTCCGACAGATGTTGACAAAATGATCGAGACAATTTTTTATCAAGTTATTTGAACAATTGTATATTGATTTTATAAGTCATCTTGGCAACTTTTCATCAAACCCTAAAACGCGATGTGATCAATTCTTTTATTTAACGATGACATAACGTACAGCGTTTTTCCAAACATTGGTACACAGTGACTTTTTATGGCTAACTAGGTGAACATCAAATCCCCAAATGCAATATGGCAATATTGTTTCATCAAACGATACCATAACGTACAGCGTTTTGTTTTGTTTTTGTTTACTTTTTCTCAAGCACTGGTGCAGACTGAATTTTTATCAAATGTTTTATTCATTATTTATTGCCCATTTTATTATCATCTTCATCAGACATTAAATTAAGTAATGGTATTTAACAACCCAGTCAAGAATATTTCACGTATATAAAGACGTCGGAAGCTATAGGCAGAGTTGAAGAAATTCTGCTACTTGCGCTGATGGCGTGCCTAGCCTACCTTGACCTCATATATTTTAAGTTCCCATCCGAAAGAACCGTGATTTTCACTGTGATATGCGAAAGAACAGTCACTACTCACTTTCAAGTGTTTCCACTTACAGAGCGAGCACAATACCAATTAAGCTACCACAGTGGTCATCAGAAATTGATTCAGAAGTAATAAAAAATTCATCAAATCAGTTATACGAGTACGCTTAATGCCTGACGCGTCACATATATTATGCTGTGTTCTTGTTTATTTATTGTGTTTTGGTCGAGTATATGGTTTTTCACCTTCGTTTTTTTAATTCTTAAAATTATTTATAGAATGGATATGCCGTTTTTGTACTTTTAAAAATTCAAGTCAAGTGGGTGTATGTGATGTTTGTGAAAATCCAAGACAAATGCAACTGGGTGCAACTGAAGAGAATGTCCCACGTGTAAATCTGCCACAAGATAGTGACGATATGTCAACTGTATCATCGTTCGACAGTAAGTTTTTATTTGGTTTATTTATAGTTAGGTTGTTTTAAAATGTTGTGTGATCAAGACTATAATAGACAATTCGAATAAAAACGTCTTGCGCATTCACAAAGTATTTAAGGGGTTCCAGGGGTTCAAAATTCCCTGGTTTCGAGATCCGGGACCTATTGATTTTACATTAGTACCTTTGATATTTAAACTGCCAAAGTCTGATGAACCTGTCGTTTTTACCAGGATAATATTGCCTTTTTAATATGATAATATATTTGCGCACGGATCATTTCATTTCATGTTGGTATTGGACTTTTAAAACTAAATGCGAGGCATGTTAAAAATTAGACAAGAGGTCCAGGACTGTCCATTACAAAACATAGTTTTGAGCTAAGCGCTCGAGCGTATGCTCTGGTATTCTGTTCAGACCGTGTGCTGAATTACATTTGGGTGATGTTTTACTACTTGGTTTTGCTTATAATTTGTAAATCGATGTTAGAACATAAACTTTACAATCTAGACTATTCCAAAAAGAAAATTGAAAAATTTATATACCGCCAATCCTTTTTGAAACCGTTATAAAGAAATGCTGATAGTTTTCTCTCCTCCTGTAACTAAAACCAATTACTACTGGTGTTATATGTGCATCAGTAAACTGGCTGCACCCCTTTTGGTGTTTCGTCAGTAGTTTGGTCATTTAAATAATATCTTATGTAAAATATACATCTGTTCCTGAAATTAAGTGTCGGCGCTGGAAGCTGTAAATATTCTTATAAGGAAAGTAAGAGGCACTGTTCACATTCGCGCCATCAATCAAAGTGTAAATGTCGTTGTAAAGAAAGATCGTTTTAAAAAGGGATGTCTGTAGCGAAATCGCTGAACTCCTGAATGATATTCAGTGGTGCGGATAAAAGTCATTTTGGAATCATAATACCAGTTTTAATTTTACAGCTCTAGACAACCGCTTCAGAATAAAATTCCTCATTAGTAGTGCTTGGACCAAAATGATGGGATCAAAATTGTTTTCAAGGTGTTGAAAAGATTACCAAAAGACCAAAATATATTTTATCAAATTCAGCTAAAGAAATGTTTTGCATGAGGGAGTATACCTTAGTTTTTGAGGAATTTCAAATTTTAACTTGCAGCAAATTTAGACAAAAGTATATTTATTACAAGAATCATATTTGCACAATTGATCTCCAAGGGCTATATCAGATCTGCCCAATTGATAATCTGGCCAATTGAAAATCAAAAATAGCATTCATTTTTCAAGATGTCACCCAAAGTTGATGTGTTGCTTAGGAATAATTGTGGTTGTCCAATTTGCAATTTAATTCAACGGTCATAACCATCTTTTGTAATTTATAACAAAGGCTTCTAAATACGAAATAATTAAGATTTAAAAAGCCTAGATTTACATCCCAAATTGTTACCAAAGTGCAAGAAGTGTGAGATAGGACAATGTCATCATTCGATTCAATTAATGTAATATTCAAGGTAGGAAATGGGACTTTTTTATAATTTGTCATCACGCCTGTGTTCTTATTACGTTCGTTCCTTTTCTGTTCTAAGTTCCTATTGCTAGCGATAATTTATATTTTATTAGGCTCTTCTGTTGCAAGTGAAACTCCAGACATGTCACAGTTACAATGGGAGTTAGAAAACCTTGAACGAAGAATGGGTATGGTGCAAAGAAATCGAAATGACTCGAATACATCATCAGTCACAGATGATATCCAATCCAGAGTACAAAACGTTCGACAGCAGTTATCCAGTAATTTTGGAAATCGACAGAGCATTAGACAAAGACAAAACCCAGGTATTATACAAGTCATTATTTCTATACAGCTTAAGCAGTGTCCTGCAATTTTTTTCTCTAGGGTATTTCCTATTCCTAAAAATACGATTTGAGGAAATGGTTGTAGTTAGTCACCAAATTGTTTCTGCAGATGTTCGCACAGTTTTGAGAATTCATTGCATTGATAATTTCACACTGAGAGGGAAACGCTTTTACAAAGTATTTAAAGCTTTGTCAAAAAACGTTACACTTGATGCAAACTGATTTTTCTGTTTGACTGCTTTTAAAGGGAACCTTTCCCTGACCATTGAGCAATATTGGGTCAAACAGTTACATTGCAAACCTCATTAAAGGAGATCGACTGATGTCGACAGCGGTGTTGTGGAAAGGTGATTCATATTGAAGGCCAAGTGGTACAAATGGACGCTGATGTTACGCATAGCGTGTACAAATCCTAGCGATCTGATGGTATTATTCTAAATCCTTACTTACAGTAACTGTAATAATTTTTGATAAATAACTTACAAGGAATAAAATAAATAATACACTTTTCCCAATTATTAAGAGCCTGAAAATTGCAATTTCCTATTTAGCCTATGTTAAAATTCCAAAAGTTGTTACATGTTTTACGCTTTTTAGAATTTGTACCACTTGGCCTTAAGAGAGATCTTGTACTCTTATCTACGGAATGATCTTGTACGACTCTTAACAACACTTCACTATCTCACGAAACAGTGTTCTGAATAGGTTCAGACCAGTTTTAATCAATCAATACCATTTGGGCATTTTTCTTATGTATTGATATTGTATGAATGTTTATGAAAGATGTGATTTTTTTAACTTTTGGACAAAACCAATATATTTTAATCAAATAATTACATTGAGTAAACAGATTATCAGTTTAAAAAGCTTTTATAAAAAAATACTTTCTGAATTACAGAAACACATTTTCGAACATTATAGAATTGAAAAAAAAAACAAGTACGAACTATCTGGAAAATCTGATGTTTTCACTCTAAAATGGAATACTAGTAACTATGCGACACTTTTTGAAAACTAGATTACAATCTTTAATGATCACCAGGATACATGTTATTTACTACTTTACTGTAACTTGATTGTTTATTTTTATGGAATTTTATGCTTCATTGATATTATTAAATTTATCTGTATTGTACTGTATTTGCAGACATCTGTACAACGTTTTCATGTACGAAAGGTGAATGGAAGGGTATGAATATTGTCTTTGTCTATCTTATATTTTTGTAAAAATGTTAAAAAATCTAAATTAAAAAACAATTGTTTGAATGTCAACCAAAACAATTTTTTCGAATTCTTTACAGATCATGACTCACAGACGAATACTAATAGTCCTGGTTTGGCTTTAAATAGTTTAAGACTTGTTCTAATTGGAGCTACTGGTTCGGGGAAGAGCTCAACTGGAAACACTATTCTTGGAAAAAATGAATTTGATTCCAAACTGTCTGCTGTGTCTATAACAAGGATAACGAAACTACGTTCTGGCTTTAGGTTTAACCGTGTAGTCAGTGTAGCTGATACTCCGGGGATATGTGATACCGGTGTGGACCAACAGTACATTCAGAGGGAGATATTGAAATGTATTGCTATGACTGCCCCTGGGCCACACGCCATACTGTTGATTGTGAATGTTTCCACTAGGTTTTCGATGGAGAATAAGGAATCGGTAAAATTTTTTGTTAGTCATTTTGGAGACGATTTATATAGATATCTTATAGTTGTTTTTACAAGAAAAGATGAACTAGAAAGAAAAAATGAGACTTTGGAAGATTATTTAGGAAATATTCCTACGGAGTTAGAGGAGGTCCTTAATCGTTGCAATTACAGATATATAGCCATAAACAATGATGTTACTGGTGATGCCAAAGATCGACAAGTACGAGAGTTGTTCAAAGTGATCGATCATATGATTCAACAAAATAATAACCAGTTTTTCACAAATGATTTGTATGCGGAAACTGATAGAAAAGTGAGAAAACGGATGAGGAAAATATATACAGAATTGGACCAGAGACGGGCAATAGAAATACGAGCTATTCGTGAAGAACAAGTAGTTCGGGTTGAAGAAACCTATCAGCGACTACTGTCAGAAAGACAGCAAGCCATTGGACGTACTCTTAACCAATCGGAGAAAGTAGAATTAAAAGCTGCTGCCAATCAGGATGGGCAAGTAATAGCTCGGACACGCATCGATCAGGTTGATGCAAGATTCCGACCACTGATGACACACTCAGAGTTACGAGCTACAGCGCAACGGGAAATCGAAGAGGAAAGACCTGGAACAATGAAAAAAATAGGAAAAGTAGCCCTAAAAGTTTTAAAAGGAGTTGCAGGTGGGGCTTTAGGGATTGTAGCCTCTCCGTTTGTTGCTGCTGGAGGGTTATTAGCTACGGCTGCGTCACCTATAATCTTCGGAGCAACAATGGCACATACGCCAGGGGAAGACAGCGACTAGTGAACCTAAAGGTTGTTTTTTTTCTTGTAAATTATCATGTTATGAACTTAGGAACAAGCTTATATTAGATTTGTCCCTGATAAACACTTAGATATTCGATACTGGCGTTGACCAAATTAAACTTAACAGAAAAAATTAAGAATATTGCGTTGAAAGCATATGAATGAAAAATACTGATGTTAAATGTTAGGTTTATCACATTTCGGAAAAATATTTGTGTAGTCGGTGGCCTATTTATTAAGGCGCCCAAACAAAGTTTGGCGACTTATTGTTTTTGCACCGTTTCTTATTATTATTATTATTATTATTATTATTTTTATTATTCTTCCTCTTCTTCTTCTTCTTCCGGCCATGAACTTGTCCAACCAATTTCTCGAAGACCGTTGGTCCAATCTTAACCAAACTTCACATGAAGGTTGATCCCCATCTCCTGCCCCAGAGGCCGAGGTAAAATGTCCATGGGGTCATTAGGGGAGGGGCAGGAGGGCGGGGTCTTAAAAACAATAATGCTCAATTTTGCTATTTATACTATATTTTGTACTATTAAACCATATATATTCATGATCAGTGTCTCGAGATGTACAAGTCTGTATCGCAAGATTTTCCCGGGGTTATCAGGGAGGGTGGGGATGGGTGGGGCAGTGTGCTAACTTTTAAACGGTTAAGATCCCCCCCACCCATAAACTATATATTTTCTGGTTCTACATGAAAAGTTGAATAGAGTGATACTAAAGAAAGTCCCATGGGGTCATTCTTGATTGAGAGTGGGGACGGGCGGGGCTTTGTACTAACTTTTAAATGGTTGATATCCCCATCCTGAAACTATATATTTTCCGGTTCGGCTTTTAAAGTTGAATAGAATGATACTGCATAAATACAAATGACGTTATTCCAGAGGAGGATGGGGACAGGCGGGGCTTGGTACTAACTTTTTATCAGTTTAGATCCCCACCCTTAACATATATATTTTCTTATTCTTTATGAAAAGTTGAATAGATTGATACTTAAGTAAACCCATATGGTCATTCAATAGAAGGGTGGGGACAGGTAGGTCTAGGTACTAACTTTGAGATCCCCACCCTCAAACTATAGTTTTCTTCATGGGATGGTTGCTATCATTTTGTTTAAGAATTAAAACAGTAAGCATGAATTTTCATTGTTTAGGGTACTTAAGTAATCACTGATCCATGTCCAAAAGCTCTCAAGCTAAATCTGTTTTTATAAGCAACACTAAAGGTCAGTTATCCCTGGGCATGTTTCATTCAATTTGATAGAGTAGCTGCATTTAGTTGTCAATATGACATTACATGGGTAAATGCTTGGATTAATTTAAAATCATAACATCATTAGCTCATCAAAACAACAAGTGGTGATATTGGGTATAGGTGATGTCAATCAACTTTGCCTATTGTTTGAATTTCAACCAATTGGATTCATGTACTACTTCTATATATAAAATTAAATCTCAATATTACAAGTTTAAAATTCTTGATTTTTATTTGTTTGGGCGCCTTATTTGTAATGATGCATCCATCATTACATTAGTACTCGTTAATATTAAATCCGAGTTATAACAGAGCAAGTAACGAGGGGTGGGCAGAATAAAGGGAAAAACAAGAAAGATTGGCCCTTAGGTTCTTTTTAAAGAGTTGGTAAAAGGGCTTTGGTTTTATCTCCGACTGTTACTGCTGAGACGGCTTTGGTGTCAACAACTTTTTTAAAGGAAGACTGTGACTAGCATTTTAGTTTGTTTGACGTTTTCTAAATTACTCGTTTTAAAGGAATATGACCCTATTTTGAACACATAAAGTGCTGTATTTCAGACATGAATTGATTATATAGAGATATAATTCAATTGCTCTTTGTGTCGGGCATTTTGATGGGTTAAGTCCTTTCCGTTATGTTTGCATGAATGATCAGTGATGACATCTTATTATGGACGACGCACAGATATTTGAATCCCTTCGCCATTGTGATGCAACTTGCTACGGCTATATTGTTAAATTGTTGATTTACATGTAGGAAAAATTCTATAAATTAAATTATAAGAAAAGATATTTTTCATTTTATTATGAAAGTATGAAAAAAATAATTCGCGTATCTTATTCATTGTGCAAATTCTTTTATATTTCCAAAAACATAATGAACAATTAGTTTCATTTCTATAGTAACAAATGAAGTGAGAGTGCTGATGAAAAAATTGGTTTTAATGTCAAAACCGTTTTTCTTAAAAAATTTAATCGGATGCTGTATTTTATGATAAAGCTGTTTCAAGCGGTTTATTTGCAGTAAAAAGAGCAACTTGTTTCAAGATTTCAGTGTTCCTTAAATATCAATATAAAAAAACCACCTATGAAATCTTAAAAAATAAAAACAACAGTACAACATTAGTACATGTATGTTCACCTGGTATCAGTATAATGTGACTTGGGGACTGGTACGCTTGTCTGCGGCGTACTGACTCGCAGTGTGCTAGTACCTTGAAGTCCCCTAAGTGTGCGCTAGTAAAAGGCAGACCATAAAATACACTAGCACTTAACATGAATATGAGAAACAAAAATGAAATGGCGAAGCTCAGTTCTGTGTATATTCTACGATATACGACGGGTGAATGTTGATTATTTGAATTCTAACACGACTTGAATCATTATCATTTTAGTAAACGCTGCCAATTTTTTTCCGGGAGTACATTTAACAATTTATTTGCAAAAAAAATTATCATTGAAACATTTTGGCTGTTGAGGTTATCGCCATTGAAATATCAATGATTTATTTAATAAATGGTATACCAATAGGCACAAACTGTGCCCCATTGCTTGTCGATTCTTTTCTTAATTCGTATGAAGCAGAATTTCTGCAGAACCTTGTTAAATCTGAGAGATTACTGTCGAAAAATAATCCAACTCAACATACAGATACAGTGAATACACTAGTAGATGGCTTTCTATCCCTAAATAATACTGAATTATGAGACTATGTAAATACCATCTATCCTAGTGAGCTTGAAATAAAAGATACAACTGATTCTTCAAATTCTGTTTTACTTAAAGTAAATTATGACCCCTATGAAAGGCAACATTTGAAACTATGACAAATGTGATGATTTCAATTTTTCTATTGTCCACTTTACTTCTTTTGCAGGTAATAAACCTGCTTCTCCTGTTTATTGTGCATTTGTTTTACAATTATTACGCTATGATAGAGCTTTATACAACAAAGCAATCTGCTTACAAACAAATGGTTGACCCAGGGATATTGCAAGCCTAGGGTTATGAGGGCCCTCAAATTTTTATGGTCGTCATCACAGTATTGTTAATTAGTATAATATTTCTATGTCCTGGATTGCCCTGGATATATTTGACGTCCCATACTTTCATGTTCCTTTCACTCAATTTTGATTTCACACGTGGCGGGTGTAGCTAGCTAAACAAGAGGTGCTTACCCTACTGGAACATCCTGTCTCCCTTTCCTGGTGGAAGTCCAGTGTTTAATCAAACTTATGAGTTTCCAAATTTATACTTTCCTTTGGATTGTGATTCGGACATTGATTAGTATTTTTGTTTTTGATTATTATAGCTAATTGATGTGATAAGAGAATCTTTAGCCATGTGTTACTTAAGTCCTAATTTTCAACTTGTAATTTTACATCAGAGATTGTTCATACATAGAAAAGTAGTTAAAAATACATGTATATCATTTTTATTAAAAACATTAGTAGTTATGAAGAAGCCAGATTTTATAGAATTTTATACCAAGTTAATTCATTTCACACTGCTAGCGACTGGTGGAGTAAGGAATTATGCAATTGCTGTCTCGATGAGGAAGAACCCGCGAACAGGTTGTCCTAAATACACAGAAAATAACTTTTATGAGTCTTCTAGATAACTCACTATCAATCATTGGCACATCTGGATAGCCTAGACCAATCTTTTTTGGTCAAGATTAGTACCTCAATGCGGCTGAATGATTTCAGTATTGAATTGCATAAGATTGGAATGATTCGTTGATTTAATGGAATTTTACGCCTCAGTCAAAAATATTCCTCTCATATCGAGACGTTACAAGCTAAAGGCGAATTGACAGAAATTTCGACTTTTGATATGCGCAGGGAGGGTTCTTTAACCTGACACGCCGCCGTCTTCTGAAAGACCCGGTTACTTTCATTTCTTAATGCCGAGTGCTTGGCGAAAGAACAGTCACTATCTTCCTTTCAAGACTTGGTTAGACACCAGTTGGGGCTTAGAACCCATGACCTCCTTCCCACATAGGAAACAAGCACTCTATCAACTGAGCTACCGCAGTGTTGAATATGCTCCGAGAACCGAATTTAACAATGGACGTACTCAAGACAAGGATATTACTTGAACCTGCTTAAAGTCATGTGGGACCGTTATATACAATGTATACTAAAAATATGGCTTTGAAAACAAAGTCAAATAAAAAAACTTGATATTTGGTTACAATGGACAAAAGCAATATTTGTACACATTCCATCAATAGTTTCTATGGCAATAAAAATATTATTAAAGCAAATGAAGCGAGATTGCACAAGTAGTAATATGTAAATATCACAAAAAGTGTAAATGTCTTCGTGCTGCTTTACGGACAGGGTGGTGACGTCTCTCTAACAGGGTGGTGACGTCCCTCGGACAGGGTGGTGACGTCCCTGCCATGTGTTACTTTTGAATTGTCATGGAGTAATATATTCAGAAGTAGCACATTTTAAGTTCAACACATGACAGTTCTGTTTCATACATATGCAGTAATACTCTATTCGAATTGGTCTTCCTCGTATTTCAGTACGTACACTTTTTCATTACCAATGCTGCAAACCCATAATTTTCCATCCGGGTCCATTGAGAGACCCCTGGATATATTTAAACCATCTGCTTTTGACAAGATAAACTGTATGTAAATGCCGTCTTCATCAAGGAGGTGAATCCCGCTAGACGTGTCCCCAACAAGTATATTTCCGTAAATATCAGTTTCTACGTTCATTGGGTTAAATCTATGTCGCATTGGATCATTTGGTGCCGGGTACGTAAACTTGTGGTTTGAATCTTCGTCAACGACAATCAATAGCCGAAAATCCCCGGAAGTAGAGGAATCAAGAATGCAAAGATCTCCATTTACGGACTGTTTAACTCTGAACGGCGTCCGGAAATACGGGGTCTGTGTGCCTTTTTTGTGGCGTATTTCTTTCAAAGACTTTCCTTCTGGTGATATCTTTCTTACCAAACCAGGTGCCACTAACAACGATAAACAAACAAAAATTTCACCAAGGCCGTTAACTGTTATCCCCCTTGTCTGAAATTCAGACATGTCGGCAACATCAACTACATTCCCTGCTTTTGTTAACTTCTTAACTTTGTGACCATTGTACACTGTCATCAGTAATTCGCCATTTTTGTCAACTGCAATGTGATCTATTGCAAAATTAACATTTAATGATTTCAAAATCTCGCCTTGGCAAGTCGCCATTTTTAAATAGGGACGCGAGTGATATCCAAACCAGGCAACGGAACTGTCTAAGGTAGCAACCAAAGTTACCGGATCATCAAGACTAAATGATGAAACAACAACCGTATCAAATGAACTAGGCTTAGTTTTAATTTGTTTTCTTGCACCGCTCCATGACGCCATTATTGCAGATGGGTAAATCCGAATGTTCTAAACCTTAAAATCCACCTGATTCATTATAACCTGGAAAATAAAGAATACAGAGTGTGAAATAGCATGTCTAGATCTGATCCTGGTCTGTTATCATCAAGTCTGGTAGCATAAATCAAGCAGTTGTAGATATTTTACAATACATGCCTGTCGGAAGTTTAACCTTACGCTAAAAACTAGTAGAAGTAACAAAACAGCAGCTCAATTCGGCTCCTTGTGAGCTACCTTGTCGGCAGTTGCTACTGTAAACGTATTAATTTTCGCGGTGTACTAATTTTCGCTTATTTCATGGTCGTTTGTTTTGCGCGAAGATTAACAACAAGCGAAAATAATATTATGCTTATTGTATTATAGTGCATATATAAAAGACGCGGAAAGAATGATTTCCAAAACGCCGAGCTATCCGCCTATAGGAATATATATGCAAGAAACTAGGTTACACCTTTTTCAGGCCTCTATACCTGTCACGTCATTTTTATCTTAATACTAGTAACTAGTAATCAAAATCAAACATACTAATCCATGTCTGAATCACAATCCAGAAGTCAAAGACAAACATACTAATCCATGTCTGAATCACAATCCAGAAGTCAAAGACAAACATACTAATCCATGTCTGAATCACAATCCAGAAGTCAAAGACAAACATACTAATCCGTGTCTGAATCACAATCCAGAAGTCAAAGACAAACATACTAATCCATGTCTGAATCACAATCCAGAAGTCAAAGACAAACATACTAATCCATGTCCGAATCACAATCCAGAAGTCAAAGACAAACATACTAATCCATGTCCGAATCACAATCCAGAAGTCAAAGACAAACATACTAATCCATGTCCGAATCACAATCCAGAAGTCAAAGACAAACATACTAATCCATGTCCGAATCACAATCCAGAAGTCAAAGACAAACTTACTAATCCATGTCCGAATCACAATCCAGAAGTCAAAGATAAACATACTAATCCATGTCTGAATCACAATCCAGAAGTCAAAGACAAACATACTAATCCATGTCTGAATCACAATCCAGAAGTCAAAGACAAACATACTAATCCATGTCTTAATCACAATCCAGAAGTCAAAAACAAACATACTAATCCATGTCCGAATCACAATCCAGAAGTCAAAGACAAACATACTAATCCATGTCCGAATCACAATCCAGAAGTCAAAGACAAACATACTAATCCATGTCCGAATCACAATCCAGAAGTCAAAGACAAACATACTAATCCATGTCGAATCACAATCCAGAAGTCAAAGACAAACATACTAATCATGTCCGAATCACAATCCAGAAGTCAAAGACAAACATACTAATCCATGTCTGAATCACAATCCAGAAGTCAAAAACAAACATACTAATCCATGTCGAATCACAATCCAGAAGTCAAAACAAACATACTAATCCATGTCCGAATCACAATCCAGAAGTCAAAGACAAACATACTAATCCATGTCCGAATCACAATCCAGAAGTCAAAACAAACATACTAATCATGTCCGAATCACAATCCAGAAGTCAAAGACAAACATACTAATCCATGTCGAATCACAATCCAGAAGTCAAAACAAACATACTAATCCATGTCCGAATCACAATCCAGAAGTCAAAGACAAACATACTAATCCATGTCGAATCACAATCCAGAAGTCAAAATCAAACATACTAATCCATGTCCGAATCACAATCTAGAAGTCAAAGACAAACATACTAATCCATGTCCGAATCACAATCCAGAAGTCAAAGACAAACATATTAATCCAATCCGAATCACAATCCAGAAGTCAAAGACAAACATACTAATACATGTCCGAATCACAATCCAGAAGCAAAGTAAACACTTTGACACCTGTCACGTGTGTAATCAAAATTGAGTGAAAGGAACTACTTCTACGGTACTGGAACTAAACTTAAGACATTTATCGGAGCCTGTAACATCAAGCACCAAATATATGAAAAGTCCCATATATGATAAGTTACTTGTCAGTTCCAAAGTTTTTACTTTGCTTCTGGATATTTTGATTCGGACATGTATTAGTATATTTGTTTTTTATTTCAATACATGCTTCAGAGTTCGAACAGAGATATGGACTCAAAATTTAAGGACTTTTTAGAGTTTTCAGGGTCTTGTTTGCAAATTTAAGGCCTAATCTGAGGGACAATTTCAGCAAAAAATATTGGTGCAAAGGCAATTAAATAAATAAAAAAAACAATTACTTACGTGTCCATGACGCATCATGGCTATAAAGGTCACCCAAGGGAACAAAAATGTTGCCTTTATGGGCAGGCGGCCTTTACATACAGGTTCAAATAATATGAAAAAGAACAATTGGGATATAATTCTACTGCCCTTTATAAGCAGGTAGGCATTATATATAGAGGTGGCCTTTAAGGCAGGTTGGACTGTAGTCATAAAAATGAGACATGGCATGTACTGTCGGGCATGTATTGGACAGTAGGTAATAAAGTGGCAAATTCAAGTGTAGACTGTCCTTAAAGACCACCAAGGGAATCATTAAAACTGGCCTTTATAGGCAGGTGGCTCTTATATTCATGTTCAAAAAATATCAAGAGCTACTGGGATAACAATAAATGGCCTTTAAATAGAGGTGTCCTTTAACATAGGTTTGACTGTATTTTAAATATCACATATATACATGCATATATATATATATATATGTATGTTAAAATATTGATTGAATATATAGGGAGTAGGCCTATTGCTGATCATGATGAATAAAATAAAAACACACTCCGGATACATACCTACCATCGGGTGATCAACGGACTAGTGCATGTTATTGTTAGTGAAAACGTCCATTGTGGGAAGATCCAGATGTATCGTACCTTGTTTAAAACAGCCCATATATTTTGTATCAGTTTTAAGACAAACAATCGTACAAAAGCATATCTCCGATGATTTAACATAAAACACTCTTCAGATTTGCAAAAGAACGGCCAGCATCTCCCCAATCATATCAACGGTAGGATATGAAGCAATGATATGGGGTCCTTTTAAATTGCAAAGTCGGATATAGACGAAATAGAACGCGTCAATAGCAATCAGAAATCAAAAGAAGGAGGATGTGTCACAAAATTGTTCTCACAATTTGAGCTACCAACTTTCAACTCGAGGTGCCCCTGTCATGGTAGGCGTGACACGATAAAGAACCCTGCTGTATATTGCTATCAGCGCAACACGCAGGCAATATTTCTTCACCTTCGCCTATAGCTGGCGACGTCTCGTTATAAGTGAAATATTCTTGACTAGGACATTAAACACCATTACTCTCAAATCTGTTATACAAAGCAGGTAAGAAAACATGCAAACATAATTTGTGACTTTGGTCCCTTTGACTTTGGCAACTTCGGTTAACTCCGTTTCTTTTTCGTCTTAGCTCATTCATGTTTCTCGAATTAAGGAGCGACGTGGGGTTTGACACTTCACCTAACAAGCTCTCAATAGATCTCCGCGCCACTCAACGTCTAGATTTAACTTGTAACTGAATGATAGCATAGAGCCAAAGCAAACAAGAATACGAAAATTCGAAACAAAACAAGGCCGGCAGATCTTAAGACCATGGATTACAAAACTTCCAACTTCGGATGGGTACTGAAAAAATTAATTTTAAACCAATTAAAGTCAAAACAAAATAAATTTGAACCTGTATATAAAGGCTACCTGCCCATAAAGGCCACTTTTACTGGTTTCCTCAGGTTCAAATAATATGAATAAAGAACAATTGGGATACAATTCTACTGGCCTTTATAAGCAAGTGACCCTTATAAAGAGGTGGCTTTTAAGGCAGGTTGGACTGTAACACAAAGAATAGTAAAGCGGGATAAACCGGGCGTTTTTATTTTGTACGCTCTAACTAGCATGCGTTAATAATTTTATATTTTACATTTTACCATGGGGAGACATACCACAAACACTTAAACAAGACTCGAAGCACTGGTATTACTGGGGTATTCTACCTTTGACCCTTTCTCTACTAAAATTTCAAAAGTAGCACATGACAGGACTGGTGATCGAGTCAGGAATATTTCACTTAATTACAACATATCGAAACGTCACCAGCTACAGCTGAAGTGGCAGAAATTATAACCTTTGCAGTATACCCATGACAATATGCAAGAATGGGAGCCAAAGCGGTTAAAGTGTCCGACCGACTTACGTACCAGTATCTCTCTAGACTAGTTTGGAATACCTTTCTGGCAGATGGTACTGTGACAAAGTGTTAAAGTTCACCGATGGTTTTCCTTTACCATTGGAGAACTGTCTCATACTGTGAAATTATTAATTAATTTCCGTGGTTTTATTTAAATGTCGTGGATAGCCTGACCAACGAATTCACATGTCAACTAAATACTACTGTACATAAAGGCTATTTTGAACATGGAATATTGTAAATTACATTTTAATAAAGAATTGCTTGGACAAATTAACAGTACATATCTATTCATTATTCAGAGACCTAACTAGAAATTATATTTTTGTCAATGCTGCATGTTTGGTTAACGTCTGTATATAGAAAAAAATCACATTTGTGACAGAAAATAATGTATTTCAGCTATTCATTTGGGCTCCAAATTACAAATGAATGTACCTTTTACCTGCGTGATTGAATCAAGACAATTCACACCTGGGCGACCTGCATATAACCAATGAGGCACCTAATAGGACCATTTTGATTTTATTAAAAAGGTAGCAAAATTTATGGTATGCACACACTCACATAGACCGATATATTTACAATATGACTATATCTCTCTTCGACGAAACATACAGAAGCAATAAGGGTCATGACCCTTGATGTGTATCGATTTTCCCGCAATATTACGTCATGTCCTGCACAGGGGTCACGTGATCATGTCGATCTCACATGGCTAAAAACCCTATATCAAACGAGCATAATATGGAAACAAGAGGGCCATGAGGCCCTGGGCGCTCACCTGAGAATAAATTGAATTCTACACATTTTTCCAATAATGTCATGAATAGAGAATTAACAAAGTTCATTATTAGTTCATATGAACTTGACCTAGCTTTTGTCCTGAACATTGTTTCTGACAAATTATATTTATTACTTATTAATACAACATAACCCATATACAAACTTGACTTAACTTTTGTCATGAACATCGTTCTGGACAAATTATATGAAGATTGGACAAAAAATATGGACTCTAGTGTTAATAAGGTTTTTCTATGATTTGACCTAGTGACCTACTTATTGACTCAACATGACCCATATACGAACTTTACTTGCTTTGGTCATGAACATCGTTCTAGACAAATTATATGAAGATTGGACAAAAAATATGATTTCTAGTGTTAACAATGTTTTTCTTTGATTTGACCTAGTGACCTACTTATTGACCCAACATGACCCATATACGAACTTGACCTTGCTTTGGTCATGAACATCGTTCTGGACAAATTATATGAAGATTGGACAAAAACTATGGACTGTAGAGTGTTAACAAGGTTTTTTTATGATTTGGCCTAGTGACCTACTTATTGACCCAACATGACCCATATACGAACTTTACTTAGCTTTTGACCTGAACATTGTTCTGGACAAGTTTGATGAAGATATAACAAAAACTGTGGCCTCTATAGTGTTAACAATGAAAAGTTGACGCACGACGGACAAACACTGATTACAATACCTCACTTGAGCACTTTATGCTCAGTTGAGCTAAAAATAGTACCAAGGTACAAAATATTTATTAAAAGAAGGAATTGTAAATATAAGAAATGACATTTGTCATTACCCCTTGAAATACCATGATCAGAATGCCATTTCTTAATTAAAAGAAAACATATTTTTCCACTTAGGTCTCTCTTTTCTGTGTTGAAATATAATTAAAATGTTAACAAAAAATTGAAATAAAAATTTAATCGCAATATATGCATGTTCAAAATAGCCTTTATGCACAGTAGTAGTAGCTCCTACCAACACAACTCCTGCATCCACTGGTTGTTCGAAGCTTGATTAGTTAAATCAATGATTAGCAGAAATTTAAAACATCAATAAAAATAAAAATATAATTGTCGAATAGATAGTTTTATTACAGTTTGCTATAGTTTCATGGAATTTTTATTTTCAACATTTCAACACCAAGTTAACAATATATCTAAAATTATGCAAAATTCAAACTTTGACTGATCAACTCAAGCTCCAAACTGTCTCCAGACTTAAACTATCATCATAGACAAGCACAATGATTAATTGAATTGGGTTTTACGTTCTTCCAGTCAAGAATATTTCACTTATATCGAGACATCACCAGCTATAAGAAAAGTGACAAAATCTGTGACATTTGCAGTGCGCTCACAGCAATGTGCAGGCAGTGTTCTTTAACATACCACAACTACCGCGACACTGGCCATCAGTATTTAAGATCTCCTCTGAAAGACCTTTTGACTTTCATTTCAATGCAGAGTGGATGAAATAAGAGTCACCCATTTTCATGTTTTGGTCAGACCCGTCCATGGTTCGAGGTTTTTAAGGCCTCTTCCGAAAGACCTGGTGACTTTCATTTGAATGTAGAGTGGACGAAAGAACAGTCACCATATATTCAAGTTTTGGCCAGACCCGGCCATGATTCGAACCCACGACTTCCCATATACAGCCAGCACTCTATAAACTTATAGATCGAATTATTTCTGTCAACGACCCTTTTCATTGATGATAGAGACCCCCTTTAAGGTCTCTTTGGAAGGACCCGCAACTTTCATTTCTAAATGCAGAGTGTTTCGCGAAAGAACAGTCACTGCCTATTTTCTTGGTCTTGAACAGAACCCAGTCTGGGTTTGAATCCAGGACTTCCCAAATATGAAGCGAGCACTCTTCCAACTGAGCTACTATAGCAGATATCCAGTTTGACTATGATAACCGTGTACTAAAATCTTCAACATTGTTCCACAATTAAATTCAGAGAATTAGGATTCCCTGCCAACAGGTTCTTTTTTGTGATTTGCACTTGTGTTAAAAGGGCAATAACTCCAAGGTAAATATGCAAACCAACTTGGGTTAACAATACGCGCATCTTCTATCAATGTGGATGCTTTGCACCAACTTTTATAAAATAGTGCTTCATAGTTTTGAAGAATTTGCGCAGACAAGAATTTCGGATGAACGGACAGAAGGACTGACAAAAACTTGAATTTTATATCCCCTTCTTTCTTCAAAAGACTGGGATAAAAAAAGAAGCCATCCAGGCGTCTGTCAAATAAGCTAAAAACAAAAACTAATATTTTTTTTTACTTTTATTTTTTTTACATTTAAGCAATGGAACTTGCATTGGATGCTATTCTTGGCCAGAGATCTGCACATTCTTTAGCAACTGGTCCTGTGATAGCTGACCCTAAAATAATCAAAATAAAACACAATAAAGTACATCCAAAACTAAAGCAAGAACAATGGTGAGCATGCCAAATACATTAAACAGTTATGAAGGTGTTAACTATAAAAAGACAGCATAGCTGTTTGATACCGTGTACTAAAACAACATGGTATATGTTAAAAGTAAATTCAGTAAATTAAGATCCCCTGCTAGCAGGTTCTTTTTTGTGATTTGTATATATGCTAAAAGGGCAAACCAACTCAGTTAACGATATGTGCATATCTTATCAATGTTGATGATTTGTGCCAAGTTTCATAAAATAGTGCTTCATAGTAAGTTTTGAAGTAGTGGCTCAGCTTTAAGGGTATTTTGTACCAACAACAACATCCCTATGTTAACCTGGTAGTTGGAATTATTCCCCTTTAAGCGATCTTCTTGTTTTGGCATAGAATTCTAATGACCCCTAGTTTCCAATGTTTCACTATCAAGACAAGCCAGACAATGGATAATGTGCCGTAATAAGCTGAAAGCAAATTTGATGTTGTCTGGGAAGACCAAGACTGTATCCCCTGCCTAACAAGGGATCACAAGATCTGACCTGACCATTATTTCCTTTCTCCTTAGTCCGATTTTTAATGCTTCTTGTCCCATTTATAATTTATATTCCCATTTATAATTTATATTAATTAAAATTTAAATTCTATCAAATTAGAAACTAGAGTCGTAAACTTGTACTTGGCAGTACACGCCTTGATGCTTTCATGTCGGAAGATAAACTTACATTAACATGTTTTTGAATGATGTTAATTATTTAGATGTTTAAATCTTTTCTTTCAAACACCTGTGAGTTATGAACACAATTAATGGTAGATAACCCTTGACTGGTAAGTATAACAAATGAAATGAGATAAACATTTTCAGATGTTGGTCCACTAAATTTCACAAATAGCAGATCTTAAGGCCAGTGGGTAGAAACAAGGTTCCCACAGCTTTTTGAAAAGCTTTCTGAAGGTATGCTAGACAATCTTCAAGGTACTCACAGGCCATTCTATTTTCAATCATCTTAAAATTATTCCAATGTTTTGTACAACTAGCCTGTATCAATAGATTTTTCGAGCCTTAGGGTTAAATATTAAATTAAGTTAATCATAATAAAATCTGAATACCTTTCATTTCTCCTTTATTGTTTACAATGACTCCGGCATTGTCTTCAAAATATATAAACACTCCATCCTTTCTTCTAACCGGCTTTCTTTGTCTAATAACCACTGCAGGCATTACTGTTGATAATAAAAATATATAAGTTTAATAACCTTCTTGCTGTTGATTTTTATAAAGTCAAGGAAATTTAATCCTCTACTGTGCATAAAGGCTATTTTGAACATGCATTTATTACAATTAAATTTTTATTTGTATCTTTTTGTTAACATTTTTATAATATTTCAACAAAGAAAAGAGAGACCTACGTGGAAAAAAATATGTTTTCTTTTAAATCAGTCTATATGGGTGTGTGCATACCATAAATTTTGCCACTTTTTCAATAAAATCAAAATGGTTAAGTATAAATACTCCTATTAGGTACCTCATTGGTTATATGTAGGTCGTCCAGGTGTGAATTGTCTTGATTCAATCACAGACAGGTAAAAGGTACATTCCTTTGTAATTTGGGGCCCAAATGGATAGCTGGAATACATATTTTCTGTCACAAATGTGATTTGTTCTATATACAGACGTTAACCAAAACATGCAGCATTGACAAAAATATAATTTTTAGTTAGGTCTCTGAATAGTAAATAAATATGCACTGTTAATTTGTCCAAGCAATTCTTTATTAAAATGTAATGAACAATATTCCATGTTCAAAATAGCCTTTATGCACAGTAAATACCGTATAACTGGAAATTTTTGCGGTGTTAATTTTTTGCGATTTTATGAAAATATACCTATGTAAAAATTTTCGTGTTTTTAATTTTCGCGATTGAATGACTGTAAATATAAGATAACCGACAAGGCTGCCGATTATTAATTAATTTTTTTTTTTTATATATTTAGTCGATGAGTATGAGTCTTTCTTAAAGTTGTCATGTGTAACAGAATAGCCGTCGGCAAAGAAGTAAATACCTGGTCACCTGTAATTAACTTTAATCAAGTCTTCCAGGTATCTTGTTTGTTTAATGATTGAAGCCATTTCCGATTCTTTATTCATTGATATACGGTGATCGTCCATAATTACTGGTACCTATGTTTATATGTTGAAGAAAGCGCCGCCATTACAAACACTAATTATATATTCCTATGTCAGAGGTCATACGGCGCTTTCGTATCTGTCGATTTTGAGTAAAAAGTGCCAGAATTCGACAATCGCTTATCGAGATATTAATAAAATTTATTAAAATTTAATTTGCAATTCAAACGACATGTTTAAATTTCAAACGTAACAAAATAATGAATACGAATAGTCTTTCACAAAAGTTCAAACAACTGGAGGCCGTTCTAGTTATTGACCAATACTCTCGAATGCAAAACCCCATTATTTTTCGCGATTTGAATTCCATAGCGAAAAATAGATTACCGCGAAAATTTCCAGTTATACGGTAGTTAAAGCTAGACTAACATATCAAAACCATTATACTGTCAGAATTTTGCAACAGTATGTCGACGATTATACTGTCACAAATTTTTGACGTCAGCCAATGACAACAGGCGTTACATACAGAATGAATTAGAATTATTAATTAAACAATATTTGGAGCAATGATATATGATTTCGTAATAATGGTTTAATTAATGATTAACTTTAGTTAAGCTTTGTTTAACTTGCCCCATGACTACCGTAGCTTAATGTGAAGTCTGTCCCTAGATTCATTAGGTTGCTGCTTGTCGGCAACATGAAGTAACCAAGAGCATAGTCCCTATTTGGATGGAATGTCAGTCCAAGGTACAAATTCATTTCACCATTTGGCAGCTGGGTAGATAGGAGCAAGGTGCAATCAAATGTCTTGCTCAAGAACATACCACACATCCTGACTAGGGTTTGAACCCACAACCCACATCTTGAATCCTGAGCTCCAATACCTTAACCATACATCCCCCACCTCTAGAGGTCTAACTGAACAGTACAAGTAATTCCTTACCTCTTTTCCTAAGCCCGAGTAATGGTATTTAATGTCCCAGTCAAGTATATTTCACTTATATTGAGATGTCACCAGCTATAGGTGAAGGTGCAAAAATTGTGCCTGTGCATTGCACTGAAGGCATTATACAGCAGGGTTCTATAGCGTACAAGCCTACCATGACACAGGACTTGAGTTACTCAGTTCTGGTTGGGGTTCGAACACACGACCTCCCACTTACAGAGCAAGCACTCTACTAAGCTACCGCAGTGGTTCCCACCTTTAGAGGTATAATTTTTGACAGTGAATCTAATTCCTTACCTCTTTTCCTAAGTTCGGGCTTTCCCTTTTTGACAGTAGCTACAAACATGTCACCTGCTCCAGCTGCTGGCATTCTGTTTAATCTACCTTTGATACCACTGACAGCAATCACATATAAATTTTTGGCTCCTATGAAAAAGTAGAATAATGAAGTGTTAGGTATGAAAAGTTTTCACTTGTAAGCTTATCAGAAAATATGGTGTATTGTCATATTGCAATACAGTGGTTGTGCATTCTGTCTTTAAAATTCAGAAAAGGCCCAATAAAAAAATATGTGTGTTTACGGTCACCCGACCGACCCTCATATATCGCCGCGACCCTAGCTTATTTTATCAGCAATTTTCTGAAATTCCGGAAATTCTCGCCTTTTCCGTCACCGGTTCTGTTATTTACTGTATACAACAACAATGGCGGCCTCCTGAGCCAGCACTGTCAGCGTTTTGTCGCTAACTTTTAAAAAGTGTTTACACTTAAAAGAAGACAAAAATGTCATAGCCCCGTTCAATAATTCAAGAACTTTCATTGATAAAGGGTTCATACAGCCATTACCAATAAAAATTTAATGACTTTTCCAGGACATTTTCATCTTTTTCCAGTACAGGTGGCATGATTAACCATGCGTTTACGATACGAATCACATTAGGCGGAAGTTTACATTCGATTGTAAACTACAAGTCGGGCGCGGAACCAGACAAAACCGGATTTCACCGTTTCACGTCTTTGGGGTTTATTTGGACCAAACTGTATCTCACGAAGTCAGAAACAGTTTTATAATATTTATTTTGCTTTAGTTTCAGATTAAATCAAGTTTTTTTAATTAAAATTCAAAATTCCATGACTTTTCCATGACATGTTACAACATTCCATGACTTTTCAA
Source organism: Anadara kagoshimensis (assembly GCA_021292105.1). NCBI lineage: Eukaryota > Metazoa > Mollusca > Bivalvia > Arcoida > Arcidae > Anadara > Anadara kagoshimensis. Next base: position 9,214,467 of record CM037867.1, on the reverse strand, counting down.
GGCAAGATCTCAATTCCATGACTTTTCAAGACAAGTCAAATTCCATGACTTTTCAAGACAGAAGTCAAATTCCATGACTTTTCAAGTTCTGTGCGAACCCTGTATATAGCTAATTAGACCAAGGATCTAGAATTGGAAAGAAAAAAAAAAAAAAAAAAAAAAAAAAAAAAAAAAAAAAAAAATTGACCTACCGACCCTATTTTTTTTCAGCATGTGACAGTAAACTCACATATTTTTTTTTTGGCCAAATTGAGGTTTTGAAAATAGCAAACTGCAGTATAACATACTTGCAACAGCAAGGATTCTAAATGCAAAGATGTCATATTGTGACAATATCTGAAGTCGATTTTACGAATAAAGACAACTACATTGAATCTGTTAGGTTGTTTTGGGGAATTTTAGTGATTAAATTGGGAAATTTTGGTCGCTTTTCTCCAGAGTAAATTACTGGTACTAAATTTAGCAAAACAAAATTGCTGCAATATAATGAAAAATTTGCAGTGTTTATAATAAATGTCTACCACTGATAACATTTTGGCAGGAATTGTCAAGTTTTCTTCCATTTTACTAAATAACACTACAGCAAATGTTCCCTTTTCCTTATCTTTTGCTATATATGTCAAATCCATTTCTCTTTTTTCAAAACCTTGTCCAGAATAGTTTTTACTCTTAGATACAGAATTATTTAAATTTTCAATAATAAGTTGGGTTTTGTCCATTTATTTTGGAAAGATCAAAAGTTGAAAATGTTGAAATATTGACATTTATTAAATAACTGAGTGTTTTCTTTTTCTCTGATTGGTAAATTTCAGTGGTAAATATAGCAATATTCCATAACAAATGCTTCAAAAAGTCAATTAATAGTTATCAACCACTTTAACTTTATAAATAGCAACAAAAAGTTGGCGGACCACTTTTCAATAAAAAATAGAAAAGGGACTTCCTGGAAATTATGACGTCATAATGGGGTTCACCGCTGTACCACATGATACCTTCTAAGGTGTCTGTGAAACGATTGTTTCCAATGGCGGGGAATCGCACAATATGACGCTTTCCCGTAAACATGACATTATTCCGGGAATTTGTAACGTTGACGTTTTCAAAAATGTTTCGCACAAACGTTAAGAGGTATTGATCACGTGGCACGGCGGCGAACCCCATTAAAAGACGTCAAAAGATATCGCGTACCGACGTCACTGACACGATTTGGCAATGCACAAAAATAAAACGTTGGATGGCAAGCAGCTGTACTACAGACGTTTGCATCTGTAGAAACTTCAGGATTGGAGGCAATTTTGGTATCTTAGTGACATTAACACAAAGAAATTCACAGATAGTGCTGTTGAACTAACAAGAAAGTATTTAAAAGAACTTTTAAAACAGGCTTTACCAACTCGATGAACGTCTACAGTAATGTTGGGATTTTACTGAATACACTAAAGTTTCAATTTTTAAATGTCATTTTGAAGTGTCATATAATAAAACAATTACTGTCTTTGATATCAGTGGATATGGGATTATACAGACCTGACCAAAATAATATTCACCTCTGCCTCGGTGAATATTACTTTGATCAGGTCCGTATAATCCCATATCCACCTCATCAAAAGACAATAATTGTATAATATTCAGCAAATATATAGCAAATTGTTCTGCGATATTTTTTAATTGTTGTAACTTGTGATTTTTCCAAATGTGTAAAACACAAAAAGCAGAAGCCTGTAAATGCCACCACACATTTTTATGGATGAATTATTTTATAAAGGACAACCCATAAAATAAACAGTGGATGCATCCTGATATGCCATGGACATGTTATTCCTGTAGGCAAGCTTAAAACCTGTCAAAACCATAAGAATATTTTATACAGAAAACATAAGAAATAATGTTAACGGTTGAAATACCTTTTTTCTAACGCGAGGAGTCAAGGGTCTCTCTCTCACTAGATTTTTCTTACCTGTATTGTCAGCACAGTTTATTACTGCACCTACTGGCAAAGCCAGGGAAATACGGAATTTTCCTCCTGCAGAACCTCCTCTTCCTATTCAAAAGCAAAAAAAAAAAAAAACACTTTAGACACTCAACATAGTACCGGTATACTGTATATCATAAAGAGTCCATTTTAAATAGGGTCATTGGGCCATTGACACATCATTTTGAGTATTTTAGAAAAATGACCCCATTGTTTAAGGTCTTAACAGAATACAATTAGACACCAAAGATAGTACAGTAAAACCTTGATTCATCGCCATCATTTGTTCAGTAAAATTTTGGCATTATAAAGGGGTTTGGTGATAAATTGAGGGAGTTAGATAATGAAAAACATAAACAAAATGGATTTTGGGACTTCAAAATAGTGTGGCGATAAGCGAGGTGGCAATGTTATCAAGGGCATTATAACGAGGTTTCACTATATACTGCATACAGTGTTCATTCTAGATAGGGCCCTGGGGCCGTTGACACATTATTTAAGGTCTTAGTGGTCTAAATCTAACATTACTTGAATGCCAAAATATTGATGTCATTGTGTTTTAAAAGACTGCTTCTTTAATTTGGTCCCTTCTGAATAATCCTAGAATGAACACTGCATATATACATGTCATTATATATGTTTTACAAGGGGAATAAGCACAGAATATTAATTTCTCTAATCATAAGTGGCTTGGTGCTTTCGTTATATCTCCTTGTTTACATAAGGGTAATTCGCAGGTTCGTGTCAGTTTGGCAACGCAAAAAGTAGAACATAGATTGATAAACTTTTTCTTTAAAATACAAAATCATAATTGCAATTTCATAAATGCTTTACAACAATTCAGCCTTGGTATGTTGCAGAACATTCAGTATGTATTATTATAGTACAGGGCTCCAAGTTGCGAGTAATTTACTCGAAAATGCAACCAAAAAATGCTGAAATGGCGATCAAAATTTAGGCCTCAGTCGCCATGTGGCGACTGTACAAATTACACCGGTTCCGACTTTGTCAAAATCGTTTTCTGTTCCGGACATTACTTTTATGATCTAGGTTATCAGAGTGTTTGTAAATGGACAGTGTTTTTTTAATGACTGTGACAATCGCTTTCTTGACTGTATGTATAATCGGCATGGCCTCCGCCAAAAGGCAATCGCTTCTAAATACATTTGGATTCGGCAAACCAAGTGATGCTTCCACTTCCAAAGTACGAAAAACAGACGATATATCCTCTCCAAAGGTTGTGGCGAGTAGTGCTCTGTAAATGGCGACCAAAATTTTGACCTTGGTCGCCATATGGCTACCAAATTCTGAAACCTACTTGGAGCCCTGTAGTATGGTGTATATATGTAGTGGAGCTGAGCTAGTCCAGGGGTTGAAAAATGTTTTCAGGTGAGCCAAAGCCCAGGGCTTTTTGATGCAGAAAATCAAAAGCCCACAATTTGTTTTACCAAGTCCAGAATTTCATATCGACAGTTAGAGGGTATTTTCTGTGTAATCCTTGTTATAGACAAACCTGTGGAAGTTTGTCAACCCAAAGCAATCGGACACATTCTCTTCATCATACTAGTATTTGGCATCTTTATTATCTTGTGACTTTCTTTTTGCCACTGTAACCCTAAGACTTCAGATATTTTTTCAAGATTTTTTCAAGACACCAGGCGACAGTCGAAAATAAATGTCATTGGTCTTTCTAAATATTTAAACCCAACAGGCTTTTCAGGGAAATTTCTGTTAAGTCCTGATTGCTAAATTTTGAGTCCAGGGCATCGGAGTTTTCAACCCCTGATTGGACTTGGTGTTGTATATAATAAAAGAGTGATTTGGGGATGAAGTCAATTTATTTTTTTCTTAGTTAGGGGCATGGCTCACTTCTGAAAAGAAGTTTTAATAGTAATATACACTATACAGCTTAAATGTGTAAACATTTAGGGACCCAGACTGATTTTTAGGAGCCATTGGTCCCCTGCTAATCCTGATGCGTGATTTACTGCAACTTTCTGGTCCGCATCTTTAGACCTTGTGGTAGAGCACTCGCTCTGGCACTCTGTGAGAAAGTAGATTTTTTCCTGTTAGAATACGTTGTTTTTCCAGTCCCTTGTCACAATGGCCAGGTAAAATGCAAGTATTTTACAAATTCAACCAACATTTTCCTTTCTTCAGAAATAGTTAATGACAATTGCGGATGCACATACAAATTTTCACTTACGATTAGGAACAAGCAAGTGAAAATATAAATAAAATAAAGGCTCAAGCGCAATTCAGTGTCACAAACACAGCGACCCAAATAGGTGTTTAACCTTCTGGGAGCATCTGCCCTCACTTACCCTTAAAAGTTCATGTATTTAATTTGATTTGTCCATTTCAAAGTTTTTACTTGGGGATTGTGATTAAGACATGGATTGGTCGGTTTTTTTATATATATATTAGTACATAAACTTACATCACGCGACCCAAACACTGAATAGGAAAGCCACAATTCTGCCAACTAAACATAACGAGAACCTAGCTAAAGTTCTACAACAGTACCAATCGCGACGATTTTCGGGGGTTAACTGTCATATTTTAGGGCGTACCGTTGGTGGATAAAAAGTATATAACTCTGATACTAAAGTCCATTCGGAGACTTAAAAGCATATTTCACCAGGGATTATAAACTGGAGAAGGGGATTCAAATATTGGTTCATAAAATAAGAATCAGAACATCTGAGTGGGAAATGTGAAGCATAACCTTATGAAATATGTCCAATACAAGTTTATTTCTCTTCAATAATTAAAAGTAACCCCCAGGTGATTCGATGTAGACAGATTTAATACGTATGTATGTGTTCATTACCTCGCTTAGACATTTTGGAAGGTAAAAGGAAGTGGTAAGGTAATATCGAACACGAAAACGGATAAGACTATGAAATCCGGACATGGGTAACTCTCTATCATCTCTCCTATACCGTTCTTATTTATTTATTTATTTATTATTTATTTATTTATTTATTTATTTATTTATTTATTTATTTATTTATTTATTTATTTATTTATTTATTTATTTATTATTTATTTATTTATTTATTTATTTATTTATTTATTTATTATTTATTTATTTATTTATTTATTTATTTATTTTAAGAGATTCCTTACTTAATTTATTTATTTTCTATGGTAAACAAGTTTTTTTCATTCACATTTTCGTACCATATCAAATACCATTTCGTACTATAATCTTTGACAGTTACGTACCATGCACTCAAGCCATTTTTGCCATATTGCAAAGCTACCATTTCGTACCATAGTTAAATGTTACCAATTCGTAACATAAATTTCTTATCACAGTGAAATCTCTCTCTCTCTCTCTCTCTCTCTCTCTCTCTCTCTCTCTCTCTCAGCGCATAAATTCATGTCTCAAACTAGCTACATGTATATAATTAAGACAAACACCGTCAAATAAAAAGTATCAATGTTATTTTTCCCTGTTCCTCATATCAGCGCTAATTACTTTTCAAATAAATCGGATACTTTTTAATCAGACTATTTTAATGGAGAACTTTCAAGTTTAAATAATGTCATTATTATTATTATTATTATTATTATTATTATTATTATTATTATTATATTATATATATATATATATATATATATATATATATGGTACGAAATGGTAGTATCATGAATTAACTACACCGGTACGGTATGGAATCTTAGCTTACGAAATGGTAATGGTACGAAATGGTCATATGGCATGGACCGAGTTGGGTACGAAATGGTAAATTTGTGTAAGAAATGGTTATGGTACGTTGACTAGCTTCGAAATACGGTAGCAACGAGAAGAAAGTTCGATCAACTCTCCCAAGAGTGAAGACGTAGTACTAAGTGAAGGAAGAGAACATTAAAAGTGTTTGTTCCACATACCGTACTCAACCCCATCTTACTAATTTATACTTTAAAGGACCTGAAAGTCAACATAAAATACGTCATCTGTATGCATGTGTCATGTGCAGCCGGAAATCTGAACTTTTTACCAAAAGAAATATGACAATTCAACTTGTTTAAGTTTGGTACAATTTCCACACAAAAAGTCCGAATTTTTAGTACTTTAATTAAAATAAAACATCAAAATGGGAAAAATCCATCGTATTTGACCTTTTCATTTTATTCGTCCGTTTGTCCGTTTTTTAGGTACAAATCCGTCAATTTGGTCATTTTGACGGTTATTTTGATTACTAAATTCTAAAAATTTGCCCATTTTAAATGGAAATTTTATAAAAATCAAACACTTAACGATAAAAAAGTACCAAAATGCAACCTTGCACACTAAAAATGTACCGATCTGTACAAATAAATAAATTTGATTGGTCAGCCTGTACACTTATAAAGTTGTATGAATGATAAATCATATGACATATACAGGTTCACGTCAGAGTATTTTTAAAATCTTTATCATACGTCACTACTGTTCGCCCGGCATGATGTGAGATACTACCACTGTTACTTAAGTGACGTCACAGTCACACATAGGTAACGTTTAGCGATTCCGAGATGGCTAAATTCGTTGTTCAAACCGCTTTAGCTTTTTTATTTGTTCGTTTTGATGGCGGTTTTCGGTATTGTGATATTAAAATAGTATGTAAAACAAATATGAAATAATTTTTTTCGTTACAGGTGTTCTTTAACTTAAATCTGGCAACTTTTTGCAATATTTTCTGGTACTACAAGTTTCAAATGGGTAAGCACCCGGCCTCACTTCCCTGGTGGAAATTCACGTGTCTAACCTAACTTGTCAGTTCCAAGGTCTTTACTTTGCTTCTGGATTGTGATTCGGACATGGATTAGTATGTTTGTTTTTGATTACTTCGTGAATCTTGAAGATAAAAAAAAATATTCAAGTTAGATTTTCAAATTTGACAGACTTAAGTTCAGGAAAATCTTAGTAAAGGGATGATTGCAAAACTGGAGTATGAAAGTAATATTTGAGATCCTGTTGTCATTTATGTCAAGATGATGACATGATGTTTCTTACGACTAAGCCGGTTTGGCAACTTGTCTTTCAGGCAAGTGATTCAATATTTATAGTGTCACGCAAGGTCGCGTGAGAAATCAAATCTTTCTCACTGGGACTAGGCAGATATGGAATATATGGGCACCTGTAAAGGATTCAATTTCCTACAATCGATGCCATTTTTTTCACATTTAAGTTTGCCAAAAAGCAATTTACACGAGTATAAAACTAACATTCTATGGTGCAAAACAAATCTGGGTCCGTTTCACAAAGGTTTATTAAAAAATAATTATGAATCAAATATTTATATGCGCCACAATACTTGATTTGCTACTTAAGGTTTAATAAATAATTAACTTTCAATAAATTAAACTGTGTGTTATTCGGGGCCTTAGTCCACTAATGTTCAATGTTGTCCGATATGTGGTAGTACAAAAAGAAACTAAATTTGAATATGGTACGTTTGTACTTCTTAGTTTTAAACCAATGAAAACACTCGTTACAAAAACAAGTGCGTGTCCTCCATTGGCGATTGTATTGTCAACACGGACCCATTTGTAATTCACAATTTAGATGATTTTTCTCGAACTAAAACCTTGTTGTGATAATTAAAATGACATTACTGTAATAAATCCAAATGATTTCTACAAATTTTGCTTTAAATACTATTCATACAAACGTTTTGGTTGCCAATGCTCTTCCAGAACTCTTTCGTAAAACGGTAATCAGTAACATCCTCGTCTGACGGAAAATCGCGCACTTCCGTGACCTAGAATAATCTAAATATCCTGAATCTTCGATTGGATTTAATTTTTAACCTGAGAATTATTTTATACTGGATAGTATTAAGTGAAAGTGGATTAATTTCGCGTAAAAATGAGCAAGAAGTGTGCAAAGTGTGAGAAGACGGTTTATCCAACCGAAGAACTAAAGTGTTTGGACAAGGTAAAACTCGAGTTGCTCCTCGGATGGGTGGTATTAGATTTACAACCTGCTACTGATTGTGTTTATCATGCAGATTAATATGAGATTTCCCCTGATTTTAATGCTTGCTTGCTACTCGTGAATTGATAAAATTGTGTACCTCTGGTCAGAATACACATTCCAAATTTCTGTCCATTTTAATATCCAAAAGAATGGAAGAATTCAGAGAATTTTTAGTTACTCCTGAAAAATGGGCGGGACTGAACAACTTGATCCGTGTAGTGTTTCAAGAAAATCCATTGATATTTTGGTTTCAGTTTTGGTTGGTTATATAATTGCTATTGTTTATTTCAAATCTCATTAAGTATAAATATTTATTAAACAAATCCAAAGAAAACTTTTAATTTAACACATTAATTTTTTTTAACTTGATTTCTACAATTTTAAGTTTAACTTTATGTACAAGGTGTGGTTTGTGTGAGTGGAGTTTGGGGAGAAGGTATACCCTCCCTGGGTTTACTTTTGCTCCGTTGTTTAACAAGAGTATAAGTGTGTCTGTATTTATTATAGAGCATTATAAATAAGTATTTACAAGTGACGTGACCTTGTGAATGTAAGCACCCTAATCTACATATACAGTTTTATCTGTAGTAGTAAATCTACACTACTTCTGAAAGTCGAAGATTTCACTCAGTCGCGAATGTAATTTGTGACACTTTATATAAATTGCGAGAAACAAATCATATTTAAATAGAAAATATGTCTTACAAGACATAAAAATTCTACTAAATTTGCGACAAAGATTTGAGCCAGTGTGGACACTGAAAGTTTTTATGCAATTATAATGATTGTAATTTTTGTCCCCTGGTTATTTGCATATAGTTAGTCTGTGTTACATAAAATTGTAAATTTAATATCGATTAAGTGGTTAATAATAATAGTACTAATACCAATATACATTCCGCTAGGTTGATTTTTGGAACTATTTAAAAAAAAAAACGTAAAAATGCTTTTAAAAAAATACCAGGTAGTACATTTGGCATATTGTGAGGTCATTAATTAGGATGATCTTTATTGTTCCCACATAAATTGTGCAATCCATCATGCTAGAGTGTGTGTTACAGTACTACATGTCATTTTTAATCCATAGATTCAAAATTATATTTTGTAATGGAAGGTCCAGGACCTTTTGCCTTTTAATTTTGGCAGGTCCCACATAAAGTTTTGAATGTCCAATATCTTCTGACATGGGGATTTTTGAGCTCCTGTAATTGTTAATATTACAATGTTTGTGTGTACCGGTTGTGTATGATTTGGGTATAAATAAACATTACCTTACAAGTAAATATGTTTAATCAGTAATCTAGATTTATGAATTCAGTGTGTGATCACTGATGCACATCAAAATTTGTACTAATCTTGTTAGAAGGTCAGTGGTCTGAACTCAAATTAGCAAGTTAATAACAAATTAACGATGATTCATAATATAAATATTGTTTATCCAAATTGTGAATTATTTGCTACTGTTTTAGAGAAAAATATTAACTTCACCAGAAAATTTCTTAAGAAATAAACCAGTTATTTAAACAAATTGGGTAATTGGAGAAAAGGCTGTAAAGACTGCCTATCATTGTCATAAATAAAATAATTATTTAGTAACAATAATGCTCTAAATTTTCTTGAATAATTAGATATTTATTTAATTGTAGTAATATAGCCACATGGTATAGTATATACTATGTGCAGATTAAGAGACATTACTACTGTTGCACCTATGGGGTATCTTTTAGGCGAAACAGTAGAGAATTCGTTTTTAAAAACGAGTGACCCAGGTTCTGTTCCCGGTGTGGGTGAAGGGAATTTTATGACAATTTTTTCATTGTAACTAGCATTTATGTAACATAATACATGTATAATGAACTAAGGAATAAAATTGTTGGTAAATTGTAAATAATTGAGGTTCCTAGACAGGATTAGGTAATTTAACACCTGTAAAAGTAATAATGGCATATTTATAAGTAAGTCTGTGTATTTTGTAATCATTATTACCCAGCCTAGTTTGGTGTGGAGGGGGGGGGGGGGGGGAGGGAGAGTATGGGATGGTGTAGGGAAGAGATGAAGTGTGTGTTTGTTTTTTGTAGAGAAAGAGAGAGGTTATAAAATATTGACAAACAGCTGTATGTTACCTACATTGGTAGACAGCTTATTAATAAAGGGCAGCTGTTTCACGATGCAATTCTTTTTAGGGACCATCTCAAAAGTAAATGGTATAAAAAAATAATTACTTGGAAGTTGAATAATTAAATTCATATGTATGTTTAGACAGAAGACCATTTTCTTCATTTACTGAAATCTTTCTGTATCAATGAAATATACTTCTTGCTGTTCAAAAAAGCAAATTTCTGTAGGTTTAACCACTTTCAACTGTTTGTCAATAATACCTGGGTATACCGTATACTCATCTGCCACTTTATTAATAGGTAATGATATCATAATAAAAATGAAGTAATCTTGACTTAGGATCATTTACTCATTTTTATGTCTCATTTCTGAAGGTTTTGAACTTTGCACACTTTAAATAAAATTTATCAGTGATTGTATAAATCATTACAGGTGTTCAAAATTACCTGGGTCTAAGGGCCGGGATCTTTTGAATTTAAATTGAGACCATTGATGTTTAAACTGTAAATTCTTATGGAGCTGCTATTTTTTTTACCAGGATGATTCTACTTTTTCAATATGATAACATAATGGCTCATGTACCTTCCAATCATGATATTAATTTTGAACCCCTGTATTAATGTAAGTATAGTTTGCAACTCCACACACATGTACACATTTCTTAATCTTTTTTTTACTGTAAATTGTAATCAGTTATTATGGTCCTTCAGATGACGAGACCTAAAAAAAGTTAAATATGATATATGGTAGGCATGGACTAACCCCCTTCCCCATTTGTACACCTGTTAGTGGCCACTGGTGATATTGCAATATAATTTCAAAATAATAGTGATCTGGGGAATTTTGAACCCCAGTATAATGTTTGAAATAATTTTGACGGGAAAACAAAGCACACTAATAGTTACTATTCATAATGTCAAAATAATCATGACCCGGGGAATTTTTAACGCCTACCCTAGTACCCCTCCCCTCACCCCAACCCCTTTAAAATGTGTGAAATAATTTTGACTGGAAAATAAACCATACTTATGGTTACTATTCATAATTTCAAAATAATTGTGTAGTGTACACAAGTGTGCACATGTAGAACTAGAAAATTGCAAACCTATACCTTTCATGTCATTGTAAAGTTCTATAACCTGTTGTGCCGGTACTTGAGGAGAGTTAGAAGTAGGCTTTATATAGGACACACAATGACATGTTGTTCAATGTTGACTCATGCATAATGATTTACAAAACACTTGCACCTAAGATATGATATGTACATTTATTTAAAGTGGCTGCTGATTTTTTATGCATATGAACACATACACCAGGGATGAAGCTTAACTATTTTGAGTTAGGGACCTAACTCACTTCAGAAGAAGTTTTAACAGTAATCTTCATCCCTATACCCTTAAGATGATTTTGGTTTGCTCCCAAGGATTGTTATAATTGAAAGTCAGTTGATTCTTTAAATTCAAGGATGAAGCTTAACTGTTTTGAGTTGGTGCCCATTTCTCTTCAGAAAAAAGTTCTTGATCATTTATAAATCGATGGCTTATAGGGGGCCAGACTTTATTTTTTAGGAGTCATGGGGGACCCCCAGCCCTTGCTAATCTTAATCTCTGGTATCTATGTTTCCATTCCTGTTGCCATTGGCTACTAATTTTTGATAAATTCTTTCTTAAAGTAACCTATTTTACCAAATTTGTGACAAAATTCTTTAAAAAGTACCATACATGTACTTTCACAAGTTTTGGAAATTTCGCTACTAATGATTTTAAATTTGTGGAAACCTAGGGTATCTATTTCATGAAACAAGCTAGAAAGAAAGAAAAAAATTCTGCATCCAATAAAATTCAAAAGCAACCAAGTTCTCAGATTTGATGGCCTAAGCAGGCTAAGGCCTCTGACAGTCCAGTGGTCTGAACCTCTGAAATTTGGAACATTGACTAACTTAAGATGAGTATCGCCGTTGATCTTCATCCATAAAAAAAGTTTCAGTAAGAATTTTCTCAGTATTACTTATATGTATACATTTAAATATGTTTTAATATAAATTAATGCTCTATTTAGTAATATAAAGATCATGACCAACAAGCTTGTCATATTACCTCTCCAGCTTGTATAAACCATATATTTACATATAGGGTGATAATTGGACCATGATAAGGCCATCTAAAGTAATTCTGAGTTTTTTGTCTTCATATTGAGTCTCTTCCTATTGTCATTTGAGGACAAGCATCATTGCATTATGCAGTTCTGCCCTAAAATCACAGACCTTTAACCATCTTTGTCATGAAACAGAAGAGATATCAAATTGCCACTTTGTCTTACAAACCATCTACATGTTTCTTTAATTTCCACTTCTCAACAACTTGAGGGTACCATTCGAGTATAGGCTTTTATAACAGGTACATTACTCAATAGTTTAATTTTAAATGCAGCAGGATTTTGAGTTTTGCACATTGTAGGAGCTGTAACAGGGAAACATATTTTTCATTTGTTTGCCCTACTCAGTCTTATGTTATACATGTGTGTGTGTGTGTGTGTGTGTTCTTAAACCAGAGGGATGTGGGTTCTTAGTATTGTCCTGCCTAGTAACCCTCTTGCTTGAAATGTGACAGGGGAATCTTGCTCTGCCTAGCGGTGCTCTTGTTACAGGTATGACCAGGGAGTAGTGTTGCTCCTAATGGCACTCTTGTTAAGAGATGTGACAAGGGAGAAACAGATTTTTCGTTTGTTGGACTTTAATCTTGTGTTATACATATGTGTGAAGTATTGTTAAACAGGATTGAAGATAAGAATCTTAATAGGTCTGTAAAATTGAGCGTCAGAATCTTGGCCTATAATTAGGGTAATAGATAAAGGATGTTAACACACACTTAGAGATAATTCACTGACCACTAAAACAGGTACTTGTAAATGTAGACATAGACTGACTGAAAATTTATACCTTTTAAAGTAACATGCACCTGCCCACATAGTTACATGGATTTTGACAGAATTCCCTGTATGTAATAGGGGTCTTGGTGAAGAATCATTAATGGGGGTCGCAGCTGTACCACATGATCAATACCTCTTAACGTATGTGCGGAACGTTTTGGAAAACGTAAATGTCACATATTCCCTGAACGACGTCATTATCATGGAAAACGACATCTCATGCGATTTCATATCCATTGGAAATAAGAGTTCCGCATAAGTGTTAGAGGGTATCACATGGTTCAGCGGCAAACCCCATTGTGTCCTTGAAAGCAAGGGTAAAAAGAAAGAAAAGAAAGATCTTATAGTGTGAGAAAGTTTATCAAAGGTTTAATCGTTTTCTCCAGGCACTCCAGATTTCTCATCTACCTCAAAAATGACTGTGCCTCCTGGAAATAAGTGAAAGAAACTTGACTGGGACTTTAAAAACAATTACCCAATCCAATCTAATCTACCATACTCTCTATCAGCTGATGTGCAGATATTGACTTGTGTTATAGGCTATATATATACATAGTCTTATTTTTTCGTTCCTTTAAATATACATGCACTACCATTCTACACCATGGTAAATATAATGGAATTGCCAGAATAGGGGAAAAATGAGAAACGATTTTGGTCTCACTCAGTTACTGCATGTATATATGTGTGACTAAATACTAAAATTTAAATTCATTTGACATTGACAAATTTTTGTACAGGCTAATCTAGCCCCCTCGGTTTCCTAGCATGACTCAGTCACCATTTGTTGGTATATATAGTGTTATAATATCACAGTTTTTGTTTATATTATGGATTATAAAATATTTGTGTTTACTATTTGACATACCAGATTCACTATATATCCCAGGTGTTTGATTTTATCTGTGTATACAGTAGGCAGTTAATAATGGAGTTTGGCAAGTTTGAGCTGGCCATTACAGTCCTTTCAAACCAGGCCCCGGTTTCACAATCATTCCTTAAAGGAAGCTAACATCTTAAAATCTTAGCTAAGGAATGATTGTGAAACTGGGGCCTGTGTTCAATCCAGAAATGTAGTTATAAGGTCATCCTGGACCAGTCTTTTTAGAAAGCTGGGGCCATGTTTTCAAAAATTGTGTCAACATGATAACATATAAAAGTTAAAACCAGATATAGATTAAACTAGAAGTCTAAACTAAATAGATGGGCCAGGGTTGGCACACAGGCATTATTTTTGTCAAATTTTGTCAAGCAAGACTTCAATATATTTGAACTCCAGTAGGTTCCATATTTGGAACTTTTCTGGTCCACTGACTGAGGCTTCAAAATAAAGGCCACTGGTCATCAATTTGGTTTCAATCCCTGCAGCCATGTAGATGTGTTGACAGGTGTTGTAGTTTGATTCGGACAGAGATTTACAGATTTGTTCCCTCAAGGAAAACATTCTGTTCATACTAATACAAATACATACTTTATTGGTACAAATACGCCCCCTTGGACAGTGTACAGACTATACAACATACAAAAGAAAGACTTCCATTTGTACCCTCCATCAAAATCATTTGTATCCTCCATCAAAATTTTGATTTTGACTGAAAAAAGTCTAAAAATGACCGATTCAAGGCATTTTGAACATTTCTATGAAAATACATACAGTCACTACATAATCATGCTGCATGGAACTTTCTCATCCTGGAACAAAAATTATGAAATCCTAAAATAAAAAATCCAAAATGATCATGATCATCACATATATGCAACATAATTTTCCTTGCAGGGCCTCAGTCTTAAAATAGAAGTAAGAGGTCACTCTGACCGGGTCAAACTAGTTGACTGACAACAATGATGGGTGTCATTACCTGATAACCTGACTTGGTGATTGTAGGTAACACCTTTTGTCTGTATGGATCATCATGACCCCCAGGCTAATGTTAGGAGTCTACTACTAGTAGAGTCACCCCAGAAGTTTATTATCAGATAACCTGACTCAGTAATTGTAGGTAACACCTTTTGTCTGTATATCATCATGACCCCCAGGCCGTGTTAGGAGTCTACTACTAGTAGAGTCACCCTGGAACTTAATTGCTATTTCATTGCTGTTGGTTTGCATGTATACAGGTGTATAGGTAATAAGAGATCTAGGTAAATTACCTGATGACATGTATAGTGTATGCATGTCAGGACACTTGTGTGTTACTGTATGTTTTAAATACAAGTTTGACCCCTTGATGAAATTTTAATAAATAGTTGAAATTTCTATTTTCAACACACACACACACACACACACACACACACTAAAGTTGCATTAAAATGGCATTTCAATTGTTACGAATTACATGAATTTTCAAATTTAAATACATGTAATGATAAAGTTATGGAGAGAGAGAGAGAGAGAGAGAAGAGAGAGGGAACAAGATCTAGTGTGGTTGTTTCAATTATAATCTTTATTACAATATGAGGACAGTGTCACTACATTAAGGAAAGAGAAAATAATGTAACTGGAGAGAGAGAGAGAGAGAGAGATATTTGAAAACTACTGTCCAAAATGGCATGTGTTGTATAGGTAAATGTATTTATCTTACAATGAGGAAAGAGAATAATGTAGCTATGGAGAGAGAGGAGAGAGAGAGAGGTGGGGGGGGGGGGGGGGAGATTGAAAACTGCCAAGATGTCAATGTATTGTATATATGTATTTATCTTTTGCCTGTAGTATATATATATAGATCTGATGATGAGGTTCACATTTGGTCAGTATATACAATATTGATTTTAATGCATAAACACCAGACATTTCATATCTAAGTCCATGTCTGTCTGTTAACATTCAAACATTAGGCAAAGTGTAAAATTGGATTGGATTGGAATCGCGTACTGTCTTCATGAATTGCACTGTTGATTAGATTGGACTCTAGGACTATCCTCATGAATTGGATTGTCGGATTGGACTCTTGGACTTGACTCATGAATTACTAATACTTTAACTTTAAGAAATCGCTTTGTTCAATACAAATTAATGAAAATAATAAACAAACATATTAAAAAAAGAAAATTTAATAGAGTTCAGTTTAAGAGTCCAAGAGTCTAGTCCAAAGAAAAGTCCAGTCCATGATTCCTGTCCAAGATCCCAATAAGTTCAAGATTCCACTCCAATGCACATTTAACACAAGAGTCCAATTTAATCAGAGAGTCTAACCCAGCCCATATTTTACACAAGAATCCAATCCAATCCAAAAGTCCAGTCCACATGTTACAATTAGCCAAAACACTATGTCAGCTGCATAGTATACAACAGACAGACAAATAAAGTGAAGAAAAGAGAAATGAGACTGAAATTCCACACTTAATTAACCGGAACTCAACGTCTGTAAATGTAGTTATAGTCAGATTCTAAATACAGGTCCAGTCTTGGGCAAATGGTGATCAGTTAGATGCCATTGATTTTGTTAGCCCAAAATTACTACAGAATAAAGGTACTGGTAGTTTCCCCTAGGGAAAAATGAATAAAAATTCCCAATTTTACCAAAACAACAGTAATGAACAAAAAAATAAAATTAAATATAGTTGTCCTTGCTCGCAAAATATCAGCTAGTACCACAATATATTGTCTTTGCAATGAAGATACTAGCTATTGCCAGCATATCATAATGCAGTTTGCTAGATCTCAGAACTTCAATTTTCTCAAACTTAAAGGTAGGAGGTAGTTTTCAGATAATGTAACAAAATCACTGGATGCTATTGCAAAAATCAGGGGAAAAACAGATTGGCAGCAAAAAATTAAAATTAAAAATAGATGAGCAAGTAAAACAACAGGGACTGATTCTAATAAACATTAAAAGTTTGAATAGGTATTACAGTTCGGACTGATTGAATTTCGGGGCTATAATTTTTATCTATTTTTTTATCCCCAAAATACTGCATGACATCCCGTAACTGTTGTGCAGAATTGGATAACATTGATATATATATGATATACCGGTACCGGTTAATATTGGTTACCATATTCCAGAAAATTTGTTCAAATTTTGTAGTTTTCAGAACTTCCTCTACAATGGGTATCCATGGTCTGCTGGTAAAATTTATTGCAAATTGCCTTGTAAAATGACATTATATTATATTCTGATATGATTTTTAATGAATGCAAATTAGCAGGGGGCCCAGTGCTGCAGTAGCCAGTGGCTCCTAAAACTAAGTCTGGACCCCCTCATACACATTTTAGCCATTTATTACTGAAACAACTTTTCTGAAGAGAGATGGCCCCTAACTAAAAATAGGCAAGTTTCATCCCTGCTTACCAGGTATAGAAATTTATAATACCCATTCACAAACTGATGACCAATTACTTAGATCAAAAGTATATATTGTAATATACGAGGGAATTTATGATAAAATTTTGAATGATAAAATTTCAAAATCTTAAAGTATATATTGTGATATATGACAGATTTATGATAAAATTTCAAAATTTTGACACTTTTTAATAGTATCTAAACATAAATTGAAAATTATTAACATACATGTATACTTAGAAACAAGGAAACCAACACTTCTCAAGTAAGATTTAAAACTGAAAGTACTGGCCCCAGTTTTACAATCATGTATTTCTCATTAACTTAAATCTCGCAAATGGGAAAGCTTCAAATAAAATTGTTGGTTTTCAAGATATATAAAGTTGTCATTTTAAAGATCATTTTGAGCTTATACGATCTATATTCTTATTTTGTTGAAACTTTTAATTTTTAGTACAGTAAAAGATTGACCAAAATTGCTAAGTTTCTTAGCTAAGGAATGATTGGGGAACTAATACCTTCCCTATTTTGTAGAAGGTGAAAGTGAAAACAAAACACAAAATTTATTTTTCTTGGCCCAATTTGAATTTTTAAGAGACTATAAGGCTGATCCCTATGAACAAAAATGGTATGGTTCTTAACTTCAAGACAATGATGAAAAACATAGGAGGAATTCTAAGATCATCCTACACTGTATATATACAGGGAGTGATCAGTCTGGCTTCTTAATGACTGCACATATCTGAAATTATTTCAAGATGATAAAGAGAATGAAAATAATATCTTTAGTAGTACAATGTACCACTGTACATGATTTGTAAATGTTTTTGTTAAAAAATTGGTAGTTTTAAAATTAGTGAGGAATAAGACCTAATGATGTGTAAAAACAAAATTTAAGACTTCTTATCTTATTATCTTGCTAAGACTGTATCAATCTCCTTTAAGACCACTATAGTACCTTAATGGTAGAGTACTTGCTTCGTATGTAGTGGTCAGGTCAGACCAAGACTTGAAAGTAGGTAGTGACTGTTCTTTCTTTCGCCAAGCTCTCGACATTTAGAAATGAAAGTCACGAGGTCCTTTAGAAGAGACCTTAAAAAGCGATGCCCTGTGCCACGGAAGGCATTTTAAGCACACTGCAAAGGCTTAAAATTTTTGTCACTTCACTTATAGCATGTGATGTTTTGATATAAGTGAAATACATGTATTCTTGACTGGGCCGTAAAACTCATTCAATCAATCAGTAAATAGCTTTTAATTGTAAGCGTCCACAGTAGCGGCCACAAGTGGCTTACATTTTTTTTAACTCTACAGAGGTGTCTTTAGCAGGCATAGAGACAAGGTAGCGGCCACAAGTGGCTTACTTTTTTTTAACTCTACAGAGGTGTCTTTAGCAGGCATAGAGACACGGGACCTCAGTTTTGAGTCTCATCTGAAAGACTACTTTTACAGCTCTAATATGGGCAGGAGGTAAAAAATTATCACAGAAAAATTCCAAGTCCTGATTTAGGTTCAAATCCACAACCCTTGACTTCGAAAGCCAGTGACAGTACCACTCGGCCATGTCTGCTCATAAAACTTAGTAAGTAGATGACTAATTTTAGGAAGTGAGAATCTCAATGAATTGCCTGTTTTAGAAAGTCTGTCTTATATATATAGTACTTGATAATAAACAGAGATGTGAATGCATTCTTCTTGGATGTATCGCAGTTGATCAAAGTGGTTATTTAGGAATGATTACACACTCAGCAATCCTATACTTGTACACAAAATATATATATACATGAATATATGATAAATATCAGCTGGTGTAGCTACCGGTATGTTTAGAGAGAGTGTGCCTCGTGACTTCTTTAATTTTGGGTGCGATGCTTGGGAAAGTTACCGTTAGACCCAAATATGAAAATATGGGCTCTTTTTCCAAACACTCTTAAATTATAGTAAAACTTTATACATGTTGTAAATAAGTTGTGGATTCTTGGAATGATGGGCGAAATATATGGGACTCACTGATGTGATTTGTTAATTATAGTTAAAGTTTTATATTGTAGGTTCTTGTATTGAGGCCCTTAAAACTAGATGGCATTAAAAAACTTTAATGGTTTTCTGCAACATGGTCTATATCGGGATATAGGTGTACTACAATGCACTATAATTTTGACCATTAAATCCAATCTAATTACCGTAATACAGATTTTTCTTTTTTGCTTTGGGGACCTTGGTGGCATAGTAATGTTAAATGTGCAGTTATGGATGGATCACAAAGCTTTTCATTGCTTAGATTCTAGTTCTATTTGAGCTGATCCTAATGTGAAAAACTTTATTAGTTTGCTTGCCAAAGGTTGGTGGCTTGTCCAGGTTATTTGTTACCAATTCACCACCATCCCAGAACTTGCTGCCTCGGTTTCAGTGAAAGAATCTCAACTGTCACATAAAACATCACAACTGTTTTTCTTTCCTCTCTCTATCTTTACCTGAATAATGTGGTAACATGATATATATATATATATATAAGATGAGTATATAAATTTATATGTGTGTATTGGTAAAGGTAATTTGTCATAATGTACCTAATTGATGTCCAAAGTTTCAACTTGCACCAAATCAACTTGTCAATCAAATGTGTATTAATTACCTGGTGATTAATTACATGTAAAATATCCTCAAGTGTTCTCTCTCTCTCTTTCTCTCTCTTGCTCTCTCTCTCTCTCTCTCTCTCTCTCTCTGGAGCAAGAGCAGTTACAAACTAGAGAAAACAATGTTTCAATTTGCTAGCTACAGTACAGTGGAAGTTTGATTTCCTGTCATTGGTGTAAATAGCCAAATTTCTGATTACGAGGAAAATAAATTTTGACAAAATAATAATTTCCAGTTATTCACAGTATTGAACAGTGGAAGATCATTCTTAAGCAGCAATTGTAGTTGTGGGTTTGACTTCCTGTTATTTGTGTTAATTGTTAAATTTCTGATTAAGAGGATATGAATTTTGAATGATTTCCAGTTATGCACATATGTTAAATATTTACTTTTGAGATGGTCCCTGTTTTACACACTGCCATCAGGAAATGATCAGTAGTTAGTGGTTTTTATGTGTTAACTTACTGTACATACATGTGTGTGTGCATGTGTGGTGTGTGTGTGTGTGCATGTGTGGTGTATGTGTGTGTGTGCACATGTGTGTAGATCTCCCTTTTATGGATATATCCTTTATTCTAAACCACTGTGATAGCTCAGTTGGCAGAGTGCTCGCACAGTAAGTAGGAGGTCATGGGTTTGAACCCCGACTGGGTCTGACCCAAGACTTAAAAGTGGGTAGTGACAGTACTTTCACCAAGCACGCAGCATTATGAAATGAAAGTCGGGGTTCTTTCGGAAGGAAACTTAAAATAAATATGTCACGGTAGACTTGGCTTGCTTAAGAACCCTGCTGTATAATGCCATCATCGCAACGGACAGGCAAAATTTCTGCACCCTCGCCTATAGCTGGCAATGTCTTGATATAAGTCAGGGCTCAAATTAAATTTTGAAACAGGGAGAAGTGGCTTCAACAGGGAGAAGTGGCTTCTCCCTCAGCAAAGATTAGGGAGAAGTTTTTCAAAACAGGGAGAAGTTTTTCCGGCGCGAAAGTTAATATGCAGCCACCCATGTTCCAAGCTGTTTTTCGTTATAAATGGGAGCATCCCTATTTGGGACTTGCATATTACATAATGTAATCTTAATAACTGAGTCAAAATAAACTAAGATGTCACATTCTAAATTCTTCTTAATTATTTTCCTTTTCTATTTTTTTTTTTTTTTTTTTTTTTTGGCAATGTGTAGAATTATATGTATTATACATGTATGTATAAACTCAGTGTCCCTGCACTGATAATAATTTAATAAAAAATATTTTTCTTATGTTTATTGTGATTTAAAGGCTCTTTTATTACAGCAAAACACATTGATCATATAAACATGTCCTAATAATAAATTTATACATTGTCAAATCACTAACATTGTCTAAATATTACAATGTAAATGTGAAGTACATGTACAATTTGTTTTAATGATTAATTTTAAAAGTACAATGATTATAAACATTTGAAAAAAAAAAAAAAATAGAAAAAATGAAAAATAAATAATAAATCTATTATAAATATATAGGCCCCATATGTGCACCTCTTTTTCTGATTGAGTTATCCCCCTTGTTTAAAAGCACATGCCATGAGTCTGACTCCAAATTTCTAGAGATGATTTTACTCATTTACAATCATTCAATTGGAAAATGCTTTTATTTATGGATTCCTTTGTGAGAAGGCAACATTCTGAGAAGGTCTGTTTATTAAATTTTCATACAAAAAAGCGATCTTCTATTTTGTTCAAACCCCCCCCCCCCCCCCCCTCCATACTCGCACAGAGACGTTTTAGAAAGCAATATTTGTTGAGGTTCTTAATCAAGATGGCTTCTAATTACATCAGTCAACTGGTTGATGAATTCATGACATGCATGGATGATCTAAAATTAAGCTAATTATCGGATTAAAACACCTGTAGATATCGTGAGTTACCTGTTGTTTACCTTTCTATGTGAGGCGCCTCAGTGGTTGAATACACTTGTCAAAACTTAGGGCGACTTAGGGAACTTCGCTTTTGGGGCAGTTCAGGGCGAAGTTTTTTTAAACAGGGCGAAGATATCGCCCAACTTCGCCCTTATTTTGAGCCCTGTAAGTGAAATTTTTTTTTTGACTTGGCGGTAAAACACCATTACTTGCTCCTTCATTCTAACAGGATCTATGTACATTTTCCTTGTTGTGAATCACTGTGGTTAAACAAACGATTTACCATAAATGTCCACAAACTCCCTTACTAACCTTGTGATGTCATGATATGTGTCGTAAACAATTGTTTTGACATAATTTTAATTCATAAATCATTTATTTCAATGAAGGTCATCTCAACAGCTGGAATTGTTTTACAGAATCTTTTTGCAAATAAATATTAAAATGTACTTCCAAGAAAAGGGTTTGCAGCTTGTATTCAAATGATTTTGATATAAGTCGTGTTAGAATTGAAATAATACATGGGAGTTCACATGCCTCAAATATATCATGACATAGCTTCACTATTCTTCTTAGATATACTGCTAGAAGACCCAGGGTTAAACATTTGATGTATTGTTCGTCACTATCCACTTTCAAGTCTTGGGTCAGACCCGGTCTGGGTTTAAACCCATGACTTTCCACTTACAGAGCGAGCACTCTACCAACTGAGCTACCACAGTGGTTCAAATATATCAGGAGGTGGCTTGGCTATTCTTCTTAGATATACCGCTAGAAGACCCAGGGTTAAACATTTGATGTATTTTTTGTGGACACAGCAATGTCACAAACTGAAAAGCAGCATAGATATGAAAACAATAATTAAAAAAAATGGTTTTGTTCAGGAAGTTAAGATACTAGGATTCATGCATCAAGATTCTAATTTTTATAGAGCTGCCTTATATAACACTCTGGCAAACTTTTTGTTAAGGTATTTTCCTTAGATAATGAACTTGTTTGACTTTGTGTAAAGATACTATAACCTTGAACATACACACTGTAAACCTTCTAATAAATGCCACACATATAAAGTTGGGTCTGGAGGTTTAAATTTAATAATATTTTTTGGGAGGAAATATGTTATGGTCATTGAAACAAAATAATTCAGGCCATCATACTGGTTTACCTTTGTCCTGCTGTCTGTTCGAAACTAAAGTAATTCTGATTTATTATTATATTACTTGAACTATAATAGTTTCACCAATATATTTTCTGTGACACTTTTAGTCTTGACATGTCACCAATATATTTTCTGTGACACTTTTAGTCTTGACATATCATCAATAGATTTTCTGTGACACTTCAAGGCCTGACATATCACCAATATATTTTCTGTGACACTTCCAGCCTTGACATGTCACCAATAGATTTTCTGTGACACTTCAAGGCCTGACGTATCACCAATTGATTTTCTGTGACACTTCAAGGCCTGACGTATCACCAATATATTTTCAGTGACACTTCCAGCCTTGACGTATCACCAATAGATTTTCTGTGACACTTCAAGGCCTGACGTATCACCAATAGATTTTCTGTGACACTTTCAGTCTTGACATGCCACCAATAGATTTTCTGTGACACTTTAAGCCCTGACATGCCACCAATAGATTTTCTGTGACACTTTTAGTCTTGACATATCATCAATAGATTTTCTGTGACACTTTAAGCCCAACATATCGCCAATAGATTTTCTGTGACACTTTAACCCCTGACATGTCAGCAATAGATTTTCTGTGACACTTAAAGGACCAATAGTTTTATGACACTTTAAACACACAAAGTTTTAGAAAAAGTCATTGTTATTTATTACTGATTGAACTATTAGAATGTTTACAGCACTGGTATACACATCAGTAGGAAGGATTTCTGAAGTTATTTTATCTTCTAATCAGATGCATTAGTTTCCAATATCACACACCTTGCATTTACCAGTATCTCTTATCTAATTCCAATACAAACTGTTTGTAACAAACACAAGATGAACACTTGTAAACTTATTACTCGGTTTAAATTTAGAAATCTTATACAAGTAGCTTCTAGTTAGTGCAATACCAGTACTATCCATTTGCATATTATTTTAAATATGTCACAACAGCAGACTTCAGAACAAAAAATCCCTTCTTTATTGAATGCAAGTTAGTGTGAGTACCAGTATTTCTCATTATGCCTCGTTTCGAAGAAAGATGGGAAAATTAAATACAAGTTTTTGTCCATCTATCTGATATTGTCTGCACAACTTCTTTATAACTATGAAGCACTTTTTCATGAAACTTGATGTAAAGCATCCATATTGATTGATCGTTAACCCGAGTTGGTTTGTTCATTTTCTTGGCAGTTATTGCCCTTTGAACATAAGTGCAAATCCCACAAAAAAATCCTGATGGTGGGGGATCCAAATTCACTGAATTTACTTTTTTGCACATTATTTTATGTCACATCAAAGGATTTTTAGCCAAAATAAAATAACACTTTCTTGAATATGGTATATATCTATGTCTTAAATTGATGCAATACTGTAAATGTACCTAATTTCATGGGTTTAATTTTCCGCGGCTTTGTACTTTTTACCTTTTTGCCGATTTCTGAAATTGACAGTAAGGTGGAGAATATCACCTCACCTCACCTATCCTCTTTGTGGAAGGCCCAGGAAATATACATATGTGTCTATTATATTACATATGGTACAAATTTTTCACAGAAACTGTCAAACCACTAAATAATAGAAATTTATTACACTGCGAATAAAACTGCACTTTATCCCATTTCCACATTGTGGGGAAATTTTTGAGGTTGGTGTTTTGGGACAGATCTTCATGTGGGAAATTTGTGTATTTGATGTTTGGGGCAGATCTTCAGCCTGAAAGTTTGTGAAGTTGGGGTTTTGCGCAAATCTTCATGCTTGATATTGGTGTGGTCGGTGGTTTTAGGCAAGTCTTAGTGTGGCATACTCGGAAAGCTTGTGAGGTTGTGGGTTTGGGCAGATCTCGGTTTGAGAAAGTTAGGGAGGTTGGTGTTTTTGGGCTGATATTAGTGTGGGAAGTTAGTGGTTTTCTCTAAGCTTTTTTAGCTCACCTGACCAAAGGTCATGTGAGCTTATGGCATAGCGCAGCGTGTGTATGTGCGTGTGTGTGTGCGTGCGTGCGTCGTTAACACCTATTTTCGACTTCTCCTCTGAAACTACCGGACAGTTTTTAATGAAACTTTGTCAGAAGTATATATGGGCCGGTGCAATTCAGATTTGTTCGTGGCGTTGCCATGGCTACCATAACTAGGTCAAGGTGACCTAGGGGTGCAAAAATCTTAAAAAATCTTCTTCTCCGAAAGTACTGATTGGAGAAAAATTCTGATGTGATATTTGGCTTCTCTAGGGTCTTAAGCCTATAATTTGTTCATTTTGTGAAATTCGTATAAAAAATATAACGCGTTTTTGCGTTTAATTTTGAAAAAAATCGTAAAATAGCTTCAAATTGTTATAACTTGACTATTTGACCAGATAATGCCATGGGGTTTTCAGTTTTGACATTTTCTTGTTAGTATCTTCAAAATGAGGTCAAGGTCAATTGTGAAGGTCGTGACCTAATTTTTTTACCTCTGATTATAATTATTATCTCGAAAACTATAAACTTTTTGTATAGGCATATATATCAGAATGTTGTAGGTATTGATACAACGATCATTTTGATGTATAGAAAAAGGTCATGGATTCAAAGGTCAAGGTCACAGATGCGAAACAATACCCAAATGGTTAATTATCTCAAAAACTATAAACATTTTGTGTAGGCATGTATATTAGAATGTTGTAGGTATTGATACAACGATCATTTTGATGTATAGAAAAAAGTCATAGGTTCAAAGGTCAAGGTCACAGATGCGAAACAATACCCAAATGGTTAATTATCTCACAAACTATAAACATTTTGTGTAGGCATGTATATTAGAATGTTGTAGGTATTGATACAACGATCATTTTGATGTAAGAAAAAGGTCATGGGTTCAAAGGTCAAGGTCACAGATGCAAAACAATACCGAAATGGTTAATTATCTCGAAAACTATAAACATTTTGTATTGGCATGTATATTAGAATGTTGTAGGTATTGATACAACGATCATTTTGATGTATAGAAAAAGGTCATGGGTTCAAAGGTCAAGGTCACAGATGTGAAACAATACCGAAATGGTTAATTATCTCGAAAAGTATAAACTTTTTGTATAGGCATGTATATTAGAATGTTGTAGGTATTGATACAACGATCATTTTGATGTATAGAAAAAGGTCATGGGTTCAAAGGTCAAGGTCACAGATGTGAAACAATACCGAAATGGTTAATTATCTCGAAAACTATACAGTAAACTTTTTGTATAGGCATGTATATTAGAATGTTGTAGGTATTGATACAACGATCATTTTGATGTATAGAAAAAGGTCATGGGTTCAAAGGTCAAGGTTACAGATGTGAAACAATACTGAAATGGTTAATTATCTCGAAAACTATAAATTTTTAGTATAGGCATGTATATTAGAATGTTGTAGGTATTGATACAACGATCATTTTGATGTAAGAAAAAGGTCATGGGTTCAAAGGTCAAGGTCACAGATGCGAAACAATACACAAATGGTTATTTATCTCGAAAACTATAAACATTTTGTATTGGCATGTATATTAGAATGTTGTAGGTATTGATACAACGATCATTTTGATGTATAGAAAAAGGTCATGGGTTCAAAGGTCAAGGTCACAGATGTGAAACAATACCAAATTGGTTAATTATCTCGAAAAGTATAAACTTTTTGTATAGGCATGTATATTACAATGTTGTAAGTATTGATACAACGATCATTTTGATGTATAGAGAAAAGGTCATGGGTTCAAAGGTCAAGGTCACAGATGTGAAACAATACCGAAATGGTTAATTATCTCGAAAACTATAAACTTTTTGTATAGGCATGTATATTAGAATGTTGTAGGTATTGATACAACGATCATTTTGATGTATAGAAAAAGGTCATGGGTTCAAAGGTCAAGGTCACAGATGTGAAACAATACCAAATTGGTTAATTATCTCGAAAAGTATAAACTTTTTGTATAGGCATGTATATTACAATGTTGTAAGTATTGATACAACGATCATTTTGATGTATAGAAAAAGGTCATGGGTTCAAAGGTCAAGGTCACAGATGTGAAACAATACCGAAATGGTTAATTATCTCGAAAACTATAAACTTTTTGTATAGGCATGTATATTAGAATGTTGTAGGTATTGATACAACGATCATTTTGATGTATAGAAAAAGGTCATGGGTTCAAAGGTCAAGGTCACAGATGTGAAACAATACCGAAATGGTTAATTATCTCGAAAACTATAAACTTTTTGTATAGGCATGTATATTAAAATCTTGTAGGTATTGATACAACGATCATTTTGATGTATAGAAATAGGTCATGGGTTCAAAGGTCAAGGTCACAGATGTGAAACAATACCGAAATGGTTAATTATCTCGAAAACTATAAACTTTTTGTATAGGCATGTATATTAGAATGTTGTAGGTATTTACAACGATCATTTTGATGTATAGAAAAAGGTCATGGGTTCAAAGGTCAAGGTCACAGATGTGAAACAATACTGAAATGGTTAATTATCTTGAAAACTATCAACTTTTTGTATAGCCGTGTATACTAGAATGTTGTAGGTATTAAAACAAAAGTTATCATGATGTAAAGAAAAAAGTCATTGGGGTTTAGTATTTACAGGGCTCCAAGTAGCGAGTAAATTACTCGCATATGCGACTAAAAATCAGATATGGCTAGTAAATTTCTGATGCACTCGCCAAACGGCGATCAATAAATACAGAGGCTGCGACCGAAAATTTATTTTTTGTACTGAATAGATTGTTTTATAACCAGGAGATGATCATGTAAACATCGTTTTTAGCCAAAAGATGATCATGTAAACAATGTAATTTGGTACACCTCGGCTGCTAGTGTTGTATACAGTTTGTTTATAGCCCCTGCTCATATACACAGGAACCCTGTCTGTGTTATGCAGGTCACACAAACACTTGTAACTTATGATAATCCTTGCTAATATACAAACGTACAACGGATTGCACATTGCTATAGAAAACAACATGGCCAAACGAGCCAGCAGGACATAAGGGAAATTGTCCTCATTCGGTTTCGGCACACCATCCATTCCGAAATCAAAATGTGTTGCCGATAATGAACAACAAATGCCCACTGCCGCATCAAGCGAGCCAAAGTTTTTAGCAAAATGGTGTAATGAATTTTCACGGTTGTATGTATAGAATGCGCAATTGTTGTCAACAAAAATGAAGGTAGCCTACAAAGAATGGCCAGAAGACTTTGTTATGATCTGGATCTTGACGACAGTGATATGCGACTTCCGCTGGCACACAGTTATTTGTCAAATTTTATTATGCTTTCAATTTGAATTAAAAGTTTTACAAATTCAGCTTTTTTGTATCATTGCATGATCACGGGGAACTTTTGTTTTGGCAACAAAAATATTTAACCCTGGCTAGTAAATTTTGGCCTTGGCTAGTAAAAATAAAACATGGTAGCCAGAAGGCTAGTGAAAACCAAATCCTACTTGGAGCCCTGATTTATGTTGTCTTTAAATCTATCAGCTAGCCATTAGTTATCAGGTGAGCGTATCAGGCCCATGGGCCTCTTGTTTTTGTCTGGTATAAAAAGATGGACACATTCGGTCATTGAACCCTCATTAGCGTCATGAAACATGAAACATAATAGTTTTTATGAACAAAATAACATTTTCCAGGTTAGATTTTTGAAACCAAATCTTTGTATCATTCAAGCACTACTTGGTGACCCGCGGTAGGTATATTATAAGAATAAGATCGTAAAGCAGTTAGTGAAGATTCATCAGCTGTGGTTATTTACTCCATTCTTTTGTCAATCTGCCAGAATTCTGTGTACACCCCCACCACGGTATATAATCCATACAGACATAGATACATCATTTTGTATGTACGTATGTTCTCTAGATAATCTTATCTTTATTAAGGCAGAAAATAGCTTAAAATGTATTTATATATTTATATTTTTGATTCAGTAAGCACCAAATCTTGATGATGTTACTACAAAGAATTTATGGCCGTATTGAAAACATATACTGGAATTATAATATATATGTGAACTGCCTAGATTTTTGACAATTCATTGGTCCAGTGGTTGTAAATGAATAAATATATATATATAAGTAGCCTTTGTGGAAGCGCATGGCCTAGTGGTTAAGGCGTTGGACTCATGATTGGAAGGTCGTGGGTTCAATCCCTGGACCGGGCGATGTGTTGTGTCCTTGAGCAAGACACTTAATTTCACGTTGTTCCAGTTCACTCAGCTGAAAAATAAATGAGTACTAGCAAAATGCTGGGGGTTAACCCTGCGATGGACCGGCGTCCCATTCAGGGGAGAGTCTTGTACTCTCAGTCGCTTAACGCCACCGAAACCGGGATAATCTCCGGCCTGATGGGCCAAATGGCTCGGGACAGACTAACTTTTTTTTATATAAGTAGCCTTTACCGTTTTTGTCAGCTAGGACCAGACCCTTATCCTGCTACACCAGATGGTACACATTTTATAGGTCCACCATATTGTAGTACAGTCAAACCAAGGGAACTAGTAAAAGTGGCCTTTATGGGCAGGTGGGCTTTATATAGGTTCAAATAACATAAGTAAAGAGCAATTGAGATATAATTCTACTGGCCTTTATAAGCAGGTGACCCTTATATAGAGGTGACATTTAAGACAGGTTGGACTGTATTTGAATTACAAAAATGTTAAATGTAAAGCGTGGGTCAGAATGTTAAAGGTTGCAAACAGTGATTGTAGTGTCAAATCTGCCAGCATGTAAACATACAAATTTAATGAAGCTGGTATTTCAAGCATTTAACCTGATATTCACTTACTAAATGTTTATATGAGGTTCCCAGAAACTTTCAACAGCTAAGGCAAATATAAAAGTTTATCAGGAGCACATGGGCTTGAATTTAAGAAAAAATTAATTGAACTCAGAAATATTTACCAGACATGTCCATTAGCATAACAACAATTATTGAGGAAAGACTGAAAATCTAATCCAAGTCCAAATCAAAATGTAAGAGGCCAAGATGAAGATCTAATCCATATTTTCAGACACACCTTCATATTGTTTGATGCAACAAAAATGTCTATTGTGTAATAATGTTATAGGAATTTGTGTGCTAATCGGCATTCAAATCACACACACACACACACACATCCCCCCCTCCAATGTTGTGCCTTTACCAATCATGTTTATTGTATCATGTTTTCATTATTGCCCTTGCCCTTGGATATATCATATAATTATGTAATATATATACATCTGTTTAATAAGACGTTGATGTTACACCATATGTTCAATGCACTCCATGGCAATACATATTACATACATGGTATGATACTGCAACACCAGATGCTAGGTTTCCACAAATTTGAAATAATTAGTAGCCAAATTTCCAAAATTTGTGAAAATATAGTCCTTTTTTAAGTATTTTTCCACAAATTTGCTAAAATAGGTTACTTTTTGAAAGAATTCCTCAGAAATTATTAGCCAATGGCGATTTTGGCTACCAGGAATGGAAACACAGAGATGAGTTTCAAAAAATTACATTGACTTGCAGTGTTTCAAACCATACACAGTCAAACATGCCTTAAAGGCCACATCTATATTGTGAACTACCCGCTTTTATAAATAAAAAAGCTTTATAAAAATAAAAAATGATAAAATGAAATTTTATCCCAAATGCTTTGTATGCATCACGATGTTTTTTAAATTCCATATAAGGTCACTTTTACTGGTTTCCCTTGGGTGACTTTTAAAGACAGTTTTGACTGTAGTACCTATAAGTTGTAACATGGAGACATAACTACCACTTTTTGACGTAAAACCCCATTCAATCAATCAATCAATCAATCAATCAATCAATCAATCAATCAATCTAACCACCACTTTTAAAAAAGTCATGTAAAAAAAAAAAAAAAAAAAAATAGAAAAAATATTCTCTTACATGTTCTTGTCAGTCCTTTCAATATATTTTCAAGTAGAAGACACATTTAAAGAAGGCAGCAAGGTTGATATGTATCGTAAAAGATATTTCTGTAGCGATTTTACTAACACAGAAAATTTTGTGATTCACAGCTTCCTTTCTGTTCTTACCATAATTTATTTTACAAATCTGTAAACAGAATTTATTCTTACTTTCAGGTATGGCACAAAGGATGTTTCAAATGTCAAGTATGCAACATGACACTAAATATGAAAAATTACAAAGGTTACGACAAAATGCCATATTGCAATGCGTAAGTAATCATTAAGTTTAAACACTTGATTTCAAGTTTCACAATCATTCCTTAACAAAGATTTTCCTAATTGTAAATTTGACAAATATTCCATACTGTAATAATTTTGTAAATTTTTGAAATATTCAGTAATTTTAGATGTCATTTTGAGGATCAGTCAAAGCTTATGAATGCTGTATTTTAAATTTTGTCAAACTTTTAATTTGTAACACCATAAAATGTTGACAAAATTTGTCAGGTTTAAGTTAGGAAAATCTTAGTTAAGGAATGATTGTAAAACTGTAATACTGGGGCCTTGAACTGTAAATGTTGAATCGGATTTCATTCTGGTCATTGAGGAATAATTGGATTCCATGATGTAGGACCATAACGTTATATTGTTCTACAATATATCACAGTTAATTCTAAAACTTTTTGGTTTACACGATGACAGTCACATTAGGGTAAGCCAGTCCCAAATTTCCCATTTGTTTTTCACTCCAGAGTTTAGATGTATACTGTTTATAAAGGCAACTTGGAAACACCAACAACATGGCAGAAAGTGAGGAGATCAAATTTCACTGTCATCCCAACAACATTCAAGTCCAAAATATGGACCCTTATTCAGCTTCTAAAAGTGGTTAAATGGAAATAATGAAGCAAATCTACTTTTTATCTTACCTGACTAGAGGTCTATGTGCTTATGGCATAGCATAGCATGTGTGTGCGTGTATGAGCCGTTAATACCTATTTTCAACTTCTCTCAAATTATGAAACTAAAATTTTGTATGTAAAACATACATCGTATAGAATTTGGAATTGCAACTCGGCTTGTGCACACTGGTGCCTATTGATTTTTTCACTGTTATCTGTTTGATAGTAAATGATTAACATTTACCTTTGACAAGCGAATCGACAAACTTTCTGCTACTAGATTCAGAAAAGTATTCAAATCCAGGTGGTGAGAAGAATCTTTTTAAGATTTTTGGTGTCCATCTCTTGCTAATTCATGCATATTAGACTGTAAAATATTTATACCCCTTGCTTATAAAGTGGGTATATAGTGATATGGGGTGTCCGTCCATGTGTCCGTCCGTCCTTCCGTTACATCTTAGGGTACCTATCTCTTATCCACAACTCCTCCTAAACCCTTCAATGGATTTTCAGGAAACTTTCACACAATCTTTGTGATATAATGTAGATGTGCACCTCCTATTTAAAAATTAAAAAAAGCGGGAGGTATTTTTTGTGAGCTTTTGGCTCACATTTTTCTAGTTTAAATTGGTATGACTGTGTGTTTTCTTTTTATGTGTATTTTCATGTTTCTATTTTAGTCATTATCCACAAACAAAGCATACACAAGTCGCAGACACACCAGAAATGAGAAGAATAGCTGATAACACATTAATTCAGAGTAATGTAAGTTATCTCCCTTGAAAATATAGATTATAGAGTAATGAGTTACCTCCCTTTGAATCATTCTGTTTCTATAAAAAATTACATTTGTCAATTTCAATTTTTGAACCAATCAAATTTATATGTGGATATGTAGTTGAAATTTAAGTGAAATAGATTGAACTCTGAGGTGTGAATGCCTCATGGACATTGTAAATATTTACACTGTTTTGGTCTCTGTAAATTAGTGATGTCCAATAATGGGACATCGCTTGTCGGTCCTTGTCAGAGCAGCAATCCTAATAATCGAGCACAAGATTAATAATTGATCATTGCCAATATCTGAATAGTTTCTGGATTGTTGTTAAGTCCATTTCATTTCCTTTTCTTCCTTCTTAAACAACATGGCGGACAGTGATCGGACAATGATCCGTATTCAGGGACCACAAGTTCTAAAGTTTGGAAGTATCATCACTGAGGAACAACAAAAGTAGAAAGAGCCATATGGTTCTTCTTAAACACAAAATTAAATTCTTATTATGGTATTTGCCAGCTTTATTTCTAACTGATGTACAATTTTATTATTATGTACCCGTAATTCCAATTATTAATCAATTGATTAATTGATTATGTCTCCCTGATTATCCATTGTTAATTTTTATCTGATTGGACATCACGTGTGTGAATTTTCCGTCTGCAGGTACAATATCACAGTGAGTTTGAACGGGGACGAGGTACATACACTCAGGTCACAGATACGCTAGATATGCAAAGAAACCTACAAAATACCAAAAACGCCAGCTTGGTATAACTCTGTTTTATAGTAGGCACGCCTTCCTTGTTTAAATCTAGCTCAGGGATGTGTTAACTGTCTAGATTATGTGACTTGCATTATAGCTCACTCTGTATGGAGATAGAACACCCATGTTATATCCTTGCATGGGTGTTTCAGCTAAGATATTTTTGAGGACTTGCAGTATAGACAGGTTTTGTGTTTTGTGTCCATAATTATGCTTTAAGTGAGCTTGAGTGTTGTATTTATCACAATAGTGTTCAAATGTTCCTTGCATTAATAGCATTTAAAATCATCTTTGATTCTTGCATTCAGTGTTTAAATGGCCCTTGATTAATGCATTCTTAGTGTTTAAATGGTCCTTGATTAATGCATTCAGTATTTAAATGGTCCTTGAATAATGCATTTTAGTGTTTAAATGGTCCTTAATTAATGCATTTAGTGTTTAAATGGCCCTTGATTAATGCATTCTTAGTGTTTAAATGGCCCTTGATTAATGAATTTAGTGCTTAAATGGCCCTTGATTAATGCATTTATTGTTTAAATGGTCCTTGCTTAATGCATTTAATGTATAAATGGTCTTTGATTAATGCATTTAATGTATAAATGGTCCTTGAATAATGCTTTCTTACGTGTTTAAATGGTCCTTGATTAATGCATTCAGAATTTAAATAGCCCTTGATTAATGTACAGGTACTTGTAGTGCAATTTACTTTTATAACCGTATTTGATTCAAGCATTTGTAGTTGTTAAACAACCGCCTTCATGAAAATTGGTGTTGTGATGTAAAACAACATACAATCATACTAAAATAAATAACAAACTTACTAATCCATATATTAATCACAATCCAGTAGCGTAAAAACTGACAAGTCAGGTTAAACACGTGAACTTCACCAGGGATGTGAGGCCAGGTGCTCTGGAAGGGTAAGCACCTCCTGTTTAGCTAGCTACACCTACCTCCTGTGTTATCAAAATTGAGTCAAAAGAACAATGGGACGTCAAATATATCCAGGGCAATCCGGGACACAGAGACATCAAACTTATCAACAATACTGTGATGACAGCCATAAAACTTTTTGAGGGCTCTGATCAGCCTAGCCTTAGGATTGCAATATCCCTGGGTCAACAATTTATTTGTAAGCAGTTGGCACTTTATGTTTTATATATACCCCGTACTTATACGTTTTCATTGTATATAGATGTTGTTTGTGACATTACATGTTTATATATAGACATATAAGGACCCTTATCTTCAATTACTCATTAAATGTGTGTATCAGATAACAGTTATATTATATCTCTGTATCCTGACCAGTTTTATCTTAAAATATGTTGTTGATTAGTTTGATTTTAGACTATTAAAGAGGTGTGGCCAAGTGGATGAAGGAAGCGTTCATTTAAGAGTGGTTCAGGATTTTTTGGGCATATCCCAAGGGCCAAATACAGTCAATATTAAATTTTCTGCAGTAGAAAAAGGTTTCAGTTTTTCCCAACTTCTGCTAAAAACTGCTAAAACTGTCAATTATTGAAGGAAGTGCACTATTTCAACTATGACTCATATTTTAATTTTTAGGGTATTTTAAGGTTATTTATTAGATCTATATAAATAATGGTGATTTAGAAACAGGTGAGCCAGGCAGTAGCTCAGGCCAACTTATGTCAGTCCAGGCCAGGGGGGGGGGTCATATGCTAGATCTGACCACACAGAAACGACTTCATAGAACTTTTATACATGTTTAGTCATCAAACCCCAAGTCATGGTAGACAGAGAGTGACTAGCAAAAATACTTGTGATTACATAAATAGTAACTTCAGAAACTTAATGCAAAGAATCAACATAGATAGGAGATGCGAATATCAATAACCTGAGTTGGTTTGCTCATTTTCATAGGAGTTATGGCCCTTTGAACATAAGTCATTAAGTCCAAACCACAAAAAAAGAACCTGTTGGCGGGGGATCATAATTCACTGAATTTGCATGTTTTCTTATGATTTATTAGGTTGCAGTTTTGTGTTATTTTGTTACATGGTTTTATTTGTTTTGTTCCTTAGTTATACAAACTGTTCCCCTTTGATTTCTAGTATAATAGTCAATTTATTTTTTAATATTGCATGAACAAATTGCCAATTTGTTAGATAGAAATGTTCAGTTTTAGATTATTGGAATGTGTTCAATGCCCAAGTTGATTTTTGTGCAAATTAAGTTTTTAAATTCTGGATATTTAAGTTACTTAATTATAGTGTTTATTTATTTATTTATTTATTTATTTATTTATTTATTTATTTATTTATTTATTCACTAGATACTGTAAATTACATTAGTTTTCCGACACCTTATATCCTGCCTTTCAGAGAAAGAGGGGGATATTAAATTTGAGTTTCTGTCCTTCAGTATGTCCGAAATTCTTGACTGTTAATTTTCCGAAACCATGAAGCACTTTTACAGGAAACTTGGTGCAAAGTACTAACATTGATAGAAGATACAAATATCATTAACCCAAGTTTGTTTGCTCATTTTCCTCATAGTTATTGCCCTTTGAACATAAGTGCAAATCACAAAAAACCTGTTTGCGGGAGTTCATAATACACCTAATTTGCTTGTTATTTAATTATTTATATCCTAGATACTGTTTATTACTTTAGTATCATGATAGCGTTTTAATTACAAGGTTTAACTAACTAAAAAATTTTTGTTTAATTTATTTCTTTATTTTTAGTTCAGATTTATTATATTTTTTTTTACTGATCGTTTTTGTTCACATGTATGATGTATAAATATGATCAGACTCCCAAAGTTAAGGTACCTGGCATGCCATCAGATCTTAATTGGAATATTTATGAATTAAATGTGTAGGTGCAATTGTACAAACACACACATGCGGGCGCATGCACATGGACACTCATTATCTCTCTCTCCTTCCATAGTGCACTAATAGTTTCTTCTCTCTCTCTCTCTCTCTCTCTCTCTTTCTCTCTCTCGCTCTCTCTCTCATTCTCTCATTAGTTCACCTGGCCAAAGGCCATGTGAGCTTTTGCCGTCCGTCGTCGTCTGTCGTCCGTCCGTAAACTTTTCACATTTTGACTATCTCCTCTGACACCACTAGAGCAATTTTAACCAAACTTTACAGGAATGATGTATGGAAGGTCCTTTACTTAGATTGCCGAAATTTTTTTGATCCACCAAAAAACATGGCTGCCAGCGCAGAAGATAGTTTAACATTGGACCCTATGGGAAAAATGCATTTTTGACTATTTCCTCAGAAATGACTGAAGCAAATTTAACTAAACTTTACAGGAATGGTGTAAGGAAGGTCCTTTACTTAGATTGCCAAAATTTTTTTGATCCGTCAAAAAACATGGCCGCCAGCGCAGAAGATAGTTTAACATTGGACCCTATGGGAAAAGCATATATTTGCTATCTTCTTTGAAACCGCTGAGCCAATTTGAACCAAACTTTACAGGAATAATGTATGTAAGGTCATTTACTAAGATTGCCCAAATATTTCTGATCCACCAAAAAAAAAAATGGCCGCCAGGGCCAAACAAAGTTTAACATTGGGCCCTATGGGAAAACGCACATTTTGGCTATCTCTTCTGAAACAACTGAAGCGAATTCAATTAAACTTTACAGGAATGATGTATGGAAGGTCTTTTGCAAAGATTGCCAAAATGTTTCTGATCCGCCTAAAAACATGGCTGCCAGCGGGGAACATAGTTTAACATTGGACCCTATTGGAAAAACACATTTTGGCTATCTCCTCTGAAACTACTGAAGCAAACTTAACCAAACTTTAGAGGAATGATGTATAGAAGGTCCTTTACATAGATTGCCAAAATTTTTCTGATCTGCCATAAAACATGGCTGCCAGCGTAGAACATTGTTTCACATTGGACCCTATGGGAAAAGCATATGTACAAATTTGCTTTAAAAGCATTTTAGTCAGGTGAGCGATACAGGCTCAGCCACACTGAGCCTCTGGTTTATATCATTTGTAGTTTTTATCAGCATGGTACAAAATGACATTTTGATACATCTTGAATTGATTCTTTATTTGATTTGCCTGATTTTATCTTGCTAATTTAAGCAAAGATTATATAGAGACAAGTTAATATAAGACCTTGGTCTTGTAGTCTTTCTCTCGAGTCCTTTCCTTGCACTGACTATTTGTGTGTCACTCTAATGTTGATTATATGCCTTTAAGTGAATAAATTATTATTTAAACTACATAGGTAGAGTATCAGAGCGATTTCGTAAAGTCAAAAGGTACAATCACGACTGTCGCAGACCCGTTAATCCTTAAACATCATCTGGAAAACAGCAAAAAATTTAGCTTGGTATCAATTTTCTTATATGGTTTGAACTTATTAAATGTCCATCCAGATTCTTTATAGTTATTCCTTAAGAAGAGAATTAAAGAAATACCAGTCAAACCTTATAAAAATTTGTATAGTCAAACAGTGATAACTTGGACATCAATCTGGGATTCAAAATTCCCTGGGTACGAGGTCGGGACCTTTTGATTTAACATTTGGACCTTTAATATTTAGACTAAAAGTTATATGGACCTGCTTTTTTAAACAGGATAATCCGACCTTTTCTCTTTAATAACATAATTACACATGGGTCTTTCAATTTTGATATTAGACTTTTTGTGGGACTTGCAAAAAATAAAAGTCACAATTTAAGGTCCTGGACCCTCCATTGCAAAACCCAATTTTGAACCCCTGTCAATGTTTGGGAACCAAGTCATTTTTGGTCGTCTCAGCGTTTGGTTTTTCCCATTATCTTAAATTGATACCCCCATCGTCGTCAAATTAAAGTTTACATCAAAATCAGTCTCATATAGTTCCAAGTTATCAAAGTTTAGCTGTATTTATTTGTAGACCTTCCATTGTTGTGCTAGGAGTACAGGTGTTTTGGTACGGTACGTGTATAGCTCATAGATTTTAAGTCTCAAAAATATTTTCAAACTGTATAAGAAGAAACATTAGCAGTAGGAAACTTTCGTGGTTCAGACTGTAGGTAAAATGTACCGAGGAAAATAAGGAAATTTTTGCTGAGAAGATACATTTGTGGCATTAGTGGGACAAGGGTCACCTTGAAAATTGGGAATATGTTTTTCTCGCAAATGTTTCTAACCTACACATGACTAATTGCTGGTTTAAGATTTGTTAAAACCAACCTGGCACTGGTTCCAGTCGGTGTTCTATATGTACATATAGGCTACCAGAACACCTGTTGGCTCCTAGCATTAGGTTGTCCTTTTCTCGTTTTACTATTGGTATCACTGTGTTTATGGCACTGAATTTTGCAAACTTTTCATAGAAAATCCAGTATTAAACTTAAAGTTTGATATTGTTAACATCTCACATGAGCCTAAGATCATTATTCACATTCTAGTTTACTATGAAAAATCTCTGTAAAAAGTACATTGTTGTCCTTACTTCCATTGCTCAGTTTCTAGAGTGCTCGCTTTGTAAGTGGGATGTCATGGGTTCGAACCCTGAACGGGTCTGGCCCAAGACTTGAAAGTGGGTAGTGACTGTTCCATTGCCAAGCACTTACTTAGTATTATGAAAGGAAAGTCTCAGTTCTTTTGGATAGAAAATAATTTATTTAACGAGGTCTCTTGTCACAGTAGGTATGGCACGATAAAGAACCCTGCTGTATAATGCCATCAGCGCAACACAAACAAAATTTCTGCACCTTCGCCTGTAGCTGGCAATGCCTCGATATAAGTGAAATTTCGTTGACTAGGACTTAAACATCATTACATGTTTGAAAATGGCTGTCACATTAGACTTGAAGTGATATATTAATTTTACCTGTATAGTATATATGGAAAAGATCTATCATTCAACACTTTTTCAACACAAGAATCCCCATAGCAGGAACTTTTTCCTAAGAATTATGGCCTTTGAACATACACAATCCTAATTCACCAAGTTTGCTAATCTTGTATGATTTGCAGGTATTTGCAAGTAAAAAATGCCACACTTTATACTGGTACATTTAACTTTCTATGGAAATTTTGCATTATTTGCTGCCACAAACAGTGATACAGACATTGGATTCAACATTTGTTGAGCATGATCTAGATACCATAAACATTATTAGATGCCCCTACCATAACATTTATCTACACTTTCCTTTGAATATAATTGCCAAAAATTGAATGAATTAAAAATTATATTGCTCTTCATTTATAGGAAATGTTTTCGGTGTATGTTAAAGATTGTTGACAAGGTCAATAACCCACACACCACAGTCCCTTTTGATTAAGCCACAGTCCCATATAATTTCTGGACCTGAATTATTATTATTTGCTAATAAAATTTAATAATAATGGATTATGTAATGTTGAGCTTGTTTTATGGTTCATCCTAATCTACTTTTGATCATTTATAACCACCCCTTTTCATCCCCTACCCACCACCAACCCCCTTACCCCCCAGAAAATATAATAAAGATTTTATGCTAATAATTTTAGTCTTGATTACAATTTTGTGAAATGTGTGGTATTTATGCATACATGTGAATGCATGTGTCTGTGCATGTGAGTGCTTGGAGAGAGAGAGAGAGAGAGCAAATAAGTGACAGATAATCATAATGGTCTGGTAGCATTACCAACTGGTTTAAATAATTTACAGTATATGAGAGAGAGAGAGAGAGAGAGAGAGATCACTTTCTTTATGCGTTACTTACCTGTATCTGCTTTTAATGAATTTAATTTATAAAATTAATGTTTTATTTAGTATGTAATTATGCACATAATATGAAATGTATGCATATGTGGAGTATGTGTATTTGCATGTGTGTGTGTGTGTGTGTGTGTGTGTGTGTGTGTGTGTGTGGAGATGAGGGAGGGGGCAGTGTTGAGATTACATAGATGTTTTGATTTAGGTTCTGATTATGTTAGTTACAAAATTTTGTAGAACTTTGTATTTTAAATGGAATAATTTTGTGTTCACGAGTTTTGTCTCGTAATTAATGTCGGTGATACATGATAAATGTGTTTACGTTATTGGTATAAATGTAGGATGTTAAAGAGTTCTTCATTCTTTCATTACAGATCAAGGGTTAAATAAAATTGTTATATTTTAAGACTGAATTCTAAAAATACATGTACTGGTCAGTAATTTAATGTATGCACTTAACTTTTGTGTAATTTGGCAGGAATTAATAAATTAAAAAATTAAGACTAAAGTACATGTTTGCAGTTCTTAACTATAAGTAATTTGAAAATTTGAACTCGTATTGTTTTACTTTAAAAAAAGATTGAATTTGAAAACGCTTGTATTTATTTGCAGTTCTTAACAATGGTGTAATTTGAAAATCATCATTTGTATTGTTTTATTAAAAAAAAAGATTGAATTCTGAAAATACATGCATTAATTCGCAGATATAATATGAAAGTTATAACTTGTTATTGTTTTATTAAAAAAACAGATTCAATACCAAAGTGATTTTGAAAAGCTAAAAGGTTATTCCTGTCAGCTTCCAGACACCGTGGAAATGCAGAGGCATCGGAAAAACGTTGAAAACTTTAGCCTGGTATATACAACCATATTTGGTAATCTGGCATGGAATTCTGAAA
This sequence comes from Anadara kagoshimensis, assembly GCA_021292105.1. Classification (NCBI taxonomy): domain Eukaryota; kingdom Metazoa; phylum Mollusca; class Bivalvia; order Arcoida; family Arcidae; genus Anadara; species Anadara kagoshimensis. Next base: position 9,173,481 of record CM037867.1, on the reverse strand, counting down.
GTCTCCCACGGACCCTGTTCTTACATTTTCTTGGATAACACTTACTTCCACTGCCCATTTTTAAACATTTTTTTACCTTTATACCCTAATTAAAACCTGATGTATTTTTGAAAAATCATGGCATGGTTTTGAGATGAATGAGATATCAATGAGATTCCTGAGTTTCATCTGAAAGGTGTAGATTTAAAAAAAAAAAAAAAAAAAAAAAAAAACAAACTATACTATCTATTGGAAATTGAACATGGAATTTTGACATATTACCATGAAACCATGCTTGCATCCATCCATTTATTGATAGATTAATGGGGTTTTACATCCCAGTCAAGAATAGTTAACATATATTGAGATGTTACTCACTATAGGTGAAATGGCAAATAATTCCTTTGAAGTGTTTTAGGGCAATGTGCTCGTTCTCAGGACAATGTGCAGGGAGGGTTCTTTAACATGCCACCTTGAAAAAATGGGCATCAATTTTTAAGGTTTCTTATTATGGTCAAAATGACTTCCAAATGCTGAGTGCTTGGCTAAAGAATAGTCATTACTTATTTTCAAGTCTTGGTCAGAATCCTGGCTGTGGTTCAAACCCACAACCTCCCACATACAGAGTGAGCACTCTACCATTTGAGCCACCATAGTGGTCTCTATCCAATTGATCATAAGCGAATGACATTTGAATGTGTTAACATTGATAGTTCAGGTAATTTCTGAGCCCTCTGATTCATTATTGACATCAGCATTAACTCCTTACTCTTCCTTCCCTCACATCCCCTCACGTCCCCTCAAATTGTCACTGATGTTTTTGAAAGTACATACCCTCTCTAAAACAGTTAACATTAAATCACCATACTTCTTTAACTAAGGTTCATGTTTAACTGCTGTTTCAAACTTGTTTGTCGCACCAGAGAATTTTTTAACAAAAAATACCTTTAATAATATTATGACATATATTTGAACACACCTGAAATACCTTAAATAATGTTATGCCATATGTTAATTATAAATGTTCCTGGATTTTGGAAGTAGTCATCTTGGATAACTGACATTAAGCTTGGTTTGATTCCACTGTGTTGTCAATTGTATTTGGAATGGATTTTCAGTGAATGTACTTTTGATTTTCCAGTTTGCACAACTTTTATGAGAATGAGTTTACGAATCACTTTCAAATTCTCAAATATATTAAGAATGAGTTTTCTGTTACTGTTATGATTTTTAGATTACATAGACAAAACAAACTTTTGTAGGCCCTATTGGCACCAGATCTGGGTTCCATGATAATGAAAAAATGGCATTTGAATCTTCAGGGTTCGTACAGGCCTGGAAAAGTCCTTAAAGTTTTAGGTTTGCCCTAAAAAGACCCTAAAAACAAGTCTGACCCTAAAAAGCCCTTGAATTTATCCTGAAGGCCCTAAAAAGTCCTTGAATTTGGCCAATTGGGTGTCTGTATTTCGATATTAAGTGGTTGCAAATAGATTGATATCAATAAATAATTAATTCATAAGTTATGTTGAAATGGGCAATTTAAACTTAAAGGTACCTGGCCCAAACGAAACACCAAACTTCAACCTCCACTTCAAGTATCATTACTATGGACAAGTAAATAATTGTTTTATTCATTTAATTGGCTTTGCACCAATATTTTTTTGCTAAAATTGTCCCTTTGATTAGGCCTTAAATTTGCAAATAAGACCCTGAAAAGACCCTAAAAAGTCCTTAAATTTGGAGTCCAAATGTCTGTACGAACCCTGATAATGAAAAAAATGGCATTTCAATCTTATTTTGTGGAAAATTTCAACTACCTACCGGGTAAATAAAGAAATATAATGTACCGTAGTTTTGATAGGTTGTACTCTCCATTTAAGTGGTTTTCCTGTTTATCATAATAATCAAATTATTGGTTAGATTCTTTACCCATTGGAGCATTTGACCTTGAAAATCAAATACAAATATTTAAAGGTGATTTGTTGATGCATATACATGATTTGTATGGTTTGATAATTGATATGATTTATTGGCAAACATGATACATATCATGCTAACACTATTTATTAATAAAAAAAAAAAACAAAAAAAAAACAAAACGGTTATCCTATTTTACAAAATCTTTTATATTAATAGTATATAAGAGTGAGTGAGTAATGGTGTTTAACGTCCCAGTCAACAATATTTCACTTATAAGTTATATCGAGATGTTGCCAGCTATAGGCGTAAGTGCAGAAATTTTGCCTGTGTGTTGCGCTTATGGCATTATACAGCAGGGTTCTTTAGCGTGCCAACCCCACCATGACACGGGACCTCGTTTATTTTAAGTTCCCATCAGAAAGAACCGTGACTTTCATTTCGTAATGCTGAGTGCTTGGTGAAAGAACAGTCACTACCCACTTTCAAGTCTTGGGTCAGACCCGGCTGGTGTTCGAACCCACGACCTTCCACTTACGGAGCGAGCACTCTACCAACTGAGCTACCGCAGTGGTAAATAATAGTTTATAAGATAATACTGCCATTGTTTCATTGCTTGCTTAGGCTCATTTGAAAGCTATTCTTTAGCAATATTTTGCATTCTTCCCTCGTACAGAACAACCACTTTAACAACTGATTTAATACAATATTCATTATTTCTATTATTTGTCCTCAAATGATATTTAATCTGTAGAATATTAAATGAATACAGTATAACCAGACCCGAGTTTCACAATCATTTATTGACTAAGATTACCTTTCAAATATTGATGATCTTTTTTAAGCTACTAGGAAACATTTGTGAGAAAACTTGATGCAGATATTGTATGCATGAACTGATCTTCAAAATGGCACCTTAAATTCTTGAATATCTTAAAAAATAACAACATTATTAAGATTATCAATTTTGCAAGATTAAATTTAAGAAACTCTTAGTTAAGGAATGATTTTGAAACTGGGGCCAGCCGAAACTGAACAACTTCTGGTTCAGATAGGACAGGTTTTCAGTTCACACAGAGCTTTAGACTATGTTTTTATGTTTTTGACTCTTGAAAATGGTTCTTATTGTCACAAATTGGATCAATCAGTTTTTCATATATATGGTTTTTATTACAAAAATATTAGAAGTATTAAATTGAATAACAAGAGAATCAACACCTTTATGGTAATCGGTGGTGTTAGAGTCTGATGGAAGATCCTTGTGGATAAGAAAGTTCTGAAGTTAAAAAAATTAATACAAAATTACAGAAGACATCACACAGTCCTATGTTATTTACAGTAGAACCTGCCTTAAAGGCCACTTCTATATCAGTGCCACCTGCTTCTAAAGGCCAGTGAAAAATTGTCCCAATGGCTCTTTATTCATATTATTTGAACCTGTATATAAGGGCCACCTTCCGATAAAGGCCACGTTTTATTGGTTCCCTTGTATAGCTGTTATTGACAGGATAGACTGTATTTAACATGTTTCGCCATGTTTTGATGGCATTTCCTGAGAAATGTGTCGTTTAAATAGCAAAGTGTAAAAAATTAAGTCTTTCTTAAACTCATCTCAAGTCTACTATATACCTGGGGTAAAAATAAAAATCAGTATTTTCTCATCAGTCAAAATGGATTGGAAAACATTTTGCTATGATTGGCCCACTGCTGTCATTTTTGTGGGCTGTTAAAATTTCTTTTTTAGGGCCAATGATGCAAAGGTTCCCTTTAGGTGGAACACCACTAGAGGCCATATTGGTGATGTTAAAAAGCGGTAGGGGTGAATTGGAATGTTACTTTACATCAGTTCAACCTGTTCTGGCTGATCTGAGATAGGAGAATGTCGCAATGTACCAATACTGCTCCAATATTATCATTCAGACTACTAATAGGCTGGAATTTGAAATGCTGATAAATCTATTTTATCAATATTAATTTCTTCTCCAGGTGAAATATCATCAAGAGTTTGAAAAACAGAAAGGCAAAAAGATTTCGGTGGATGATGATCCAGAAACAACCCGCGTAAAACAGCATATGAAGACGATTAGCAATGTGGCTTATCACGGAACTTTAGAACAAAAACAGCATATGGAAGAAAATCGTCCTAGCCAGGAAGGAGGTATTATTAGAGAAGGTTTTAAGGGCTGATGAAATGTCTGCCTAACTCAGGGGTTTTGTTGACCGAGTGGTCAGCTGATTTATGATTCATCATCTTTGTTAGTGCATTTCATATTCTTTTTAGCATTTATATATGCCACACAATTGAAGTTGGGGGGGGGGGGGGGGGGGGGGGGGGGGGGGTTATAGGAATCATCCTGTCTGGCCATCTGTCCCAATATTGAAAGAAAAAAGGCCACTATTTTTTTTTTGCTGAATTTGAAGTATTAGTTGTGATTGGTTTTGTTAAATTTATTTTTAACTTGTAAATGAATTTCAGATGTAATATTTACACATTTATGATTCAACAATAGGTCTATCTAGATCGAAGTCAAGTTATCATCATTTTACATTACAGATGCCAATAATGTTGCCATTGCAATCCTGTAAAATTGTTGTGATTTTTTTTCAAATAACAAATAATCTTTATCATGTATTTCTTGAATGCTCAGCCATTTTGCCGTCATCTTGGTAAATTTGAAAATTTTATTATAATAACCATTACCTTGCATTTCATATGTCCAGGATTTCTGCAATTTTGACCATGGTAAATAACCTTCAGATTCCCAGCAATTGATGGATCGCCGGCCACGCCCACATTGTTCTGACACTGGCCGCCATCACGGTACCAAAGCAGCGTCACGGCAACTAATGACATACTAGTGTCAGTGACGTCATTAAATGGCGCTATTCAGGCTGAGTTTTCATTCTTTTTTGCATGTAAATCAAGCATCCAACCATTTGACGGAACATTGTGGGCGTGGCCGGCGATACGTTAATTTCCTTGTGATCCTGGTTAATTTTGGTAGTTTTATTCAAATAACCATTATCTTGTTTTTAGATGTCCAGGATTTTTGCCATTTTGATCCTGGTAAATTTTGCAATTCTATTCAAATAATCATTATCTTTTATTTGAGATGCTCAGCATTTTTACCATCATAATCCTTGTAAATTTTACAATTCTATGAAAAAAAACATTTCATCTCATATTTCAGATGCCCAGCAACCTTTGTAAATTTTGCAGTTCTATAAAAAAAAACTTTTATCTCGAATTTCAGATGCCCAGCAATTTCGTCGTCGTAACCCTGGTAAAATTAGCGAATATGATCCCCCAGTTCAGTCAGGAGGTACCCCTTACTCACAGAGAACTTCACAAACCAATGTAGTATATGATTCCGAGATCGGTAAAGGTGAGTTGACCTGTTTGAGTACGCTTGTACTTGTCATGATGAAATGCTATATATGGCTATATATGTACATAGAGTGGAACCTGTCTAAACAGCACACCTTCCAGACTAATTACTTTGTTGAGATAAGACAGGTATTTTCACAGATTATTTTCTCCATTTCATAATTTAGGTTGATATAGCATTAAATTTGAATGATTTGTTCTGATGAAGTAATGATGTGTCCTAATACATAGTCTCAAATCTAAGTAATTCAGTTGAGACAACTTTTGGGTTCAGTTTTCTCAGGTTCCACTGTATTTTTGTTTTCATTTTTTCACATAAAATGTCAACTGCTAAGTGCAACTGTACTGTGATGTTAGATATATACAGTAAAACCTGTTATACCAGCCTCTTAATAAGACCTCCTCTCTATTAAAGCAGACTTGCCATCTCCCTCCAGCCATGGGTATGAACTGCAAAGTATCTATGACCCATGATGGGTATAAAATTTCTAAAAACCTAAAGAGTCACGCATTTGCCAAATACACCATTTCAACATTAAAAGCCATTTATTTTACTTCATTTTGACGTCTTGTGTAACCTATATGTTTGGCAGTGGTTTCTTAGTCAAAAACAAAATTGTTGAAGGGGAATAACTCTACTTTTGCTCAGTACTTGAACTTAGATACTCAGATACTCTGTTGTTTAATACTTTGAGCATCTTCATTGAAGTCTTTATGTGAACCCAATATTCTGTGTCATCTTTTCTTATTAAACTTGAAAACCACTGCAGTAGTTCAGTTGGTAGAGTGCTCGCTCCGTAAGTGGATGGATGGTCATGGGTTTGATCCCTGGCCAGGTCTGATCCAAGACTTGAAAGTGGGTAGTGACTGTTCTTTCGCCAAGTACTCGGCATTACGAAATGAAAGTCACGGTTCTTTTGGATTGGAACTTAAAATAAACGAGGTCCCGTGTCACAGTGGGCTTGGCACTCTAAAGAATCCTGCTGTATAATGCCATCAGCGCAACGCACAGGCAAAATTTATGACCTTCGCGTATAGCTGGTGACATCTCGATATAAGTGAAATATTCTTGACTGGGACGTTAAACACCATTACTCAACTCTTATTTAACTTGAACACTCAGAAAACTAGGAAGTCAAAATTGAGTTCAATTCTGTTTCACTATTTTTAACCGAAATAAACTTCAAAATGTACATGATATACAATGTAATTTCTACAGTCCAATGAACAATTTATATATATATATATACAGGTTTTACTGTACTTTAAGGTTTTATTATGAACATTTTTTACCTGTATAAGTTCACTTTTACCATGCTGTCATCATGTGAATTGCTATGTGTATATTGTTTTAAACTTTTGTTTTTGAATATTTGAATATAAGCATGTTTTGGTTATTCCCATCTCTCTCTCTCTCTCTCTCTCTCTCTCTCTCTCTCTCTCTCTCTCTCTCTCTCGTACATCTTGATCATTATCAGCATTTATTCATGTACATCATTACCCCCACAGAGCTATTATTTTGACTCTGAAATGTTTACAACACATATTTGTAGAAACCTAGAATACCAGCAATGTTTTCACAAAACAACAATGTAAGAAATTCAATCAATCTGACCTAAAAAAAAAAGCTTATATTCACACTTATATTCAATGTATCACATGATTCATTTGTAACTCATGATTTCATTAACTAAAAGAACCTGCTCAGTTAGTAGAGTGCTCACTCCATAAGTCTCGGGTCTCCGGTGAATAGTGAATGTTCTTTTTCCAAGCACCCAGCATTACCAAATGAAAGTCATGGTTCTTTTGGATGGGAACTTAAAATAAACCAGATCCAGTGTCACTTCAGGCAAGGCAAGACAAAGAACCATGTTGTATAATGCCATCAGCAAAACACACAGGCAAAATGTCTGCACCCTCGCCTAGAGCTGGTGATGTCTGGATATAAATGAAATATTCTTGACTGGGACATTTAACATCATTACTCTAATCAACTTCATTAACTAAGAGAAATTAATTAACATTTTCAAACAATAAAGTTGAGAATAAAACTTTGGTTTTTTGAGCTACACTTACACAGCTGAAAATAACAGCTCTAACATCCCTAACATTTTGTTTAGGATTATTTTCCATCAACCTACACCCAGATATTTTTTTGTATTTTTTTAATAACATGATGGCTAACTGATTTCAAAATAATTGGTTTATACTGTCTGCATCACTATTTCTGTGACATTGAATTATGCTTTATTTTCATAGAAACTCCAACTTGAATAATGTTTGATATTGTTCACTACATTGTGCCTAGTTGTATCTGTTTGTGCATATGCGAGTGTTGTAAAGTATTTCTGTAGAAAGGAAAATGTTGGCTTTTGGGGATTTTACTGACGAAAATGGTGATGTTTACACCAGAAGTTATGTCCTTGGTGACATTTTACGTCTTATGGGCAACAAGGTCCTCCATTTGCCTGATTTTTCAACCTGTTAAATTCCCATTGTGCCAACATTTTACTCTGTGCAGAAATATTTTATGCTAATCATTGATGCACATACAGATTTCTTGTTATGACAATGTAAAAGTAAGTAAAAAGGACTATCTTTTTTTTTTTTTTTTTTTTTTTTTTTTTGGGTTTTCTATGGAAATAAAGCATAATTCACTTCACAAACATAGTGATTGGAACAGTAGGTTTTGAAGTGTATTTATTCTTATTAATATTTATAAAATTCCATAAACATGATAATTTTTTTTTGAAGAACTGACATATATAATTGGTTAACAGTACTACTTGGGCATCATGCACTAAGCATCATGTAATTTATAGTCCCAAAAAGTTTTGTGCTTCAGGTAATCTAAAGAACCCAAAATTTTTAAACCTTCCCAAAAATTGTTATATTAAAACAAGTGCTGTTTAAGTCATGGATATGATATGGCCACCATGTTAAAGAAATAATTTGTACCCTATTTTCTCGATTAGAACCCACATTTTTTTGCCAAATATTATAAATTTGAGAACAGATGTGCAGGTAATTTGGCAGGTTACAAGAAAAACTTTTATAGGCCACCTTTCAGGATCGACTCTGAACGGTAAACCTGATGTAGGTGTGTTGAACATAGGCTACAAATCGTCATCAGAAATAATGTTTCACCGTGATGGAATAATTATTTTTAAATTGTCTTTCTACATACCCCTCCCCCCAATTTGTTTTCACTGAAAACACAGGAATTGTTGTCAGGGGTTATGATCATGATTTTGTGATGTGTATTTTACTAAATTCGTTTTACTGTAAAATATATAGATAGAAATTCGAGGCGCCATTACTCTTCAGGATCGGACAGTAGTAAGTAACCAGAGTAGTTCAGCTTTTATCATTAGCTTGTTATCATTTTAACTTTTTTCTGGTGTATATATATTTTTATATAGAGAAACTGAAGAATAAAATACGAGCTTTATAAAATAAATTTAGCATCACAGTGGCTGTCTCCTAAAGTTGCAAAATTAATGGTATATCAATAAATCCAAATGTTCAGTTGTTTGTTTGTTTGAGAAATTTTAACAATTTATAAAACACAGTTTAGGCGAAAAATTTCAGAGTGACTTTTTGAAAAAAGTGTGATGGGCCATAACTAGGGGAATTTAGCACACAAAAGTTGATGCAAATTATGAATTTTAATTCAATTATAAAATTACAAATTAAGCTATTTCACAAGGGACAGAGTGGCCTGTAACTCCAGTTAACAGATCACTGAACCTCTTAACAAGTAAGTTTGACCCCCACTTTAGGCAGATTCTAGCGTGAAAAACTTTGTCAGTTTACCTTCTGAAGGTCAGTTGTTTTTTGGGGGGTTGTCTGGTTTCTTCCACCATCCCAGAATTAACTTCCGCAATATATACAGAGTCCCAAATTTGATACATATGTACAGCTACCTGTGTCTGCTACTTTCACTGTAGTTAATTATAATTATAGTTTTATAAAGCTGGATATTTTTTTCAGTTTCTACCTCTTATTTCCTCTAATGTTTTTATAAACATCTTGATTTAAATACGTTTTATTCATCTCCTACATTTAAACACAGTAATCCAGTATCATTTTCTAGTCTGTTTTTTATTACATATACTTGCCTATTGCTTTGAAGTTTTTCATATTTTACTGCGAGCTCACTATATAATAATTGAAAAAATTACCAAAAACACTAGAGTCATTAGGTATTTGATTCTGTATTTATGGGAACAGATTAATAACAGTTTAGCTTTTTGCAATAATAAATTGTAATGTCATATATATAACTTTATAATCTAGATATGGTTTTTTTAAAAATATTTCAAGAAAATCTATTGATAAGCAAATGATTAGTTTTAGAGAAACATATATACATTTTTACACGGATAAGTTAAATTCAAATTTCAAATAATTCATTGCTTAGTCTGATATAAAACTGCATCTAAGTCAAGTCTGGTGATGGTTAGAATTAATTTTTAAACACGACACATATTTTGATATAGATTTTTGTGAATAAAGGGGAAAAACTCCTATAAAACAGGAATATTTTAGGAAAGGGAGATAACTCATTAGGAATATTTAAGGAAAGGGAGATAAATCATTAGAAATATTTTAGGAAAGGGAGATAACTTAGGAATATTTTAGGAAAGGGAAATAACACATTAGGAATATTTAAGGAAAGGGAGATAACTCATTAAGAGATGACTAATAATAAATTTAATGGGTTAAAAAAAGGATCCCAACAACCTAATAATGTAGGTAGATTTTTAATGTTGATTTAAGGGATGTTATGTGGTTTAATGGTGATGGTATTATTTTAACACAATGATGGTTATAGATCATGAAGTCATTTTACCTGGTAAACTTTAAAATTGAGAATGAGGATTGAAAATGTAAAAATTAAATGACACCTTCTAAAACAGGTCTTTTGACCAGGTGAAATTTGAATCCTTCTATATGATTTGAAATTTGTAAAATATAAATAGCTGATTATAAATATTAGAAAAAAAATCTGTGATTGCTAATTTTGAAAAACAGATTGTAATAGATACATGGTTATAAAAACAGATGAATTACACAAATTTTCTACTTGGGACTGTGAATCTTTTAGAGCATGCTCAAAAACAAGTCCTATTTGTATCACAGATTATTACTTATCACAAAGACTAACACAATACCAATGTAACTATATCTATTTCAACCACCATTTACAAACTTGGGCAAATTAAAATTAATTTATATCAACCATTTACAAACTTACACACACTTAAATATAATCTGGATCATGCATATATGTTACAACTCATAATGCACATAAGGGGCTTGGTGGCCAATTGGACTTCATCTCATAATAAGTGAAGCAGTTCTGACGGTAGATTGATATAATGAAAAGGATTACAGATCATAGCCCCAACCGGTTGGTCACCATCTAAAGTACTAACATACAGTTCATGGCGCCTTTCACTGCCTAGGTTTTATTCGTGCTCAGACAGATCCTGTTTTGAGAAAATTTGTCAGTTTGCTTGAAGAAGATTAATTTCTTCCACAGTCCCAAAACTGACCGCCTCAGTATAACAAAATGGATCCTGACTGGGATGTAAAACACCATTACCGTCCAACCTGCCTTAAAGGTCACCTCTAAAAAGGGCAACTGCTTATAAAGGCCAGTAGAATTGTATCCCAGTGGTTCTTTATTCATATTTTTGGAACCTGTATATAAAGGCCACCTGCACAAAAAGGCCACTTATACTGGTTACGTTGGGTGACCTTTATAGACAGGTTTGACTGTACTTTACTTACATGTATATCCACAAGTTAAGGCCACTGACTATCCTGAACATGTCCTACATTTTATAATATTTCTCTTTTGTGCATCAACTGACCAAAACTTGACTTTTTGCCTTGTCAAATTTTATTTGAAACTAAAAATGTTGACTTAAACTTCAGTGGACTGTTTTGCCATAATCAAGAATGCCATAAATACTGTTCTGTGCATATATAACTACCATTACCCTAAATATTACAGTAATAATTGTGAAATATGGTCAATTTACAATGGTCTATTTTGCATAAATTTAGTGTATTTTTAATTGTTGCTAAATTCCTGTGCTTTCCAAAATTTTCAACTTTTTAGCTCACCTGACCAAAGGATAGTGCTTAAGTGCTGGTTCAGTGCTGATTTATGTAATATATTCTAGCCTGTGCTTATAAAAACTCTGCCGTCAGACTATGAATAGCTTATTCTTTAATTATTGACTCTGAACTTGGATTCAGCATAGTTCATAATTTGTTACCATGGTGATAACGTAACAAATTTGTTTATAAATGATGGCATATGCTAAGTTACATGGACAAAAATATGCGGTACGCGGAATTTGTTCCTTTGCAATGTTTCCAGTCAGTAATGTCAGCTCACATGAGCACATGATACATTAAGTCCTTAAGTGAGTTATTATGATAAGTCTTTGTCCATTGGGCAAAATTCATCATCATTTCATTGTTAACACTCGAGTGTTAACAAGCAAGCTTGTGTTTTCCAATACGAGAATGTAACACAAGTAAGTGTAGGCAATGATGCCGCCAATGACCTTATATTTAATAGCAATGCTCTATGTTAAACACATTTAAGAAATGAAATCTTACTTTTTTTCTACTATGAGGTTATTGAGAGCATGAGCTGAAATTTAATGAAGTGTTAGGTATTTCATGGGAAATTATGGTCATTTCTCCATAACCCCATGACAGAAAAAAAGTAAAATTCCATTTCTTTTCTTTTCAATCTTTCAAAAACACCAAAAGCTTGAGCATTTTCTGTCAGTATGACATTTAAAATACTTATCTACTACTGGTGGTTGGAGAAATAATTTTGTCGAAACAGCTTTTGGTTTTGACAAACATTAATCTACAACTACTTAACCAATCATCTTCGACATTATCATGACAGACATGAAGCTCCACCCACATTTGTTGACCCTATGAAAAGGGCTATAGGTTGTGTGTGTGATGTTTGTAAACTTGGCTTTGTTGTGTAACTATCTCCATGAGGTTATGGGTATTGATTTGATAGCAAACTTGGCCTTGTTATGTGACTATCTCCATGAGGTTATGAGGATTGATTTGATAGCAAACTTGGCCTTGTTATGTGACTATCTCCATGAGGTTATGGGTATTGATTTGATAGCAAACTTGGCTTTGTTATGTGACTATCTCCATGAGGTTATGAGGATTGATTTGATAGCAAACTTGGCCTTGTTATGTGACTATCTCCATGAGGTTATGAGGATTGATTTGATAGCTAACTTGGCCTTGTTATGTGACTATCTCCATGAGGTTATGGGGATTGATTTTATAGCTAACTTGGCCTTGTTATGTGACAATCTCCATGAGGTTATGGGGATTGATTTGATAGCAAACTTGGCCTTGTTATGTGACTATCTCCATGAGGTTATGGGGATTGATTTGATAGCAAACTTGGCCTTGTTATGTGACTATCTCCATGAGGTTATGAGGATTATTTGTATAAGGTGTTTTATGTAAGGAAAACAAAAACATTGTAAATATTGTTACATGTGGTTTGATCCTTGTGAAATGTCATTTATTAAACAATGCTTATTCTCTCTGTACTTCCTGTTTGGCAAATTTTAAGCATGATGCAACTTTCAAGTGTCACATTTCTAACATTAATTCCTGCTTCAATTTAAACATTTTTGTCCCTAACAAGCGAGATAATATTGAAAGGAGACAAATAAAACAAAGATGAAGAAACTGTGTCATGGATTTTACTTCACTTGAATAGAACTTAGTTCTGCTTGCCATTTCAATCTCTGGTTTCCTCCATCTTTCTGGAACTGACCTCTTATATGAGGAAAATTGTGGTGTTAAACACCATTGCAAGCTTCTCTCCCCATATGTTGAAGCAGTAGTTTCAATAATGCTGCCAGCTGCTGAAGGAGATGAAAGTTGTCTGCTACTTTATATATCCCCCCTGCTAATTAGTTTGAGGGGTGTAAAGAGGAATCACCATGTCTGTCTGTCAATGTAAAAATTGTGTCCAGGCCATATCTCAAAGCAGCTTGTACCAAGGTCATATCAGAAAGGTCAAGGTTGTGGGAAAAGTATGTTTTGAATCGTGTCTGGGCAATATCTCATAGCTGCTTTGGACGACTGTCATAAAACTTCACACAAATTAATCTTCATGGTCCAAAGATGTATCTTGACCTTGAACGAAGGTCATATTTGAAAGGTCAAGGTCGTGGCAAAAGTATGTTTGAAAATCGTGTCTGGGTCATATTTCATATCTGCTTTGGATGACTGTCATAAAACTTCAAATAAATAACCATCATGGTCCAAAGATGTGTCGTGACCTTAAACCAAGTTTATATAGTCGAGGTAGCAGGGCGGGAAAAGTATTTTTTTTAAAATCATATCCTATAGCTGTTTTGAATGACTGTAATTCACATGAATAATCTTCAAGGTCTACAGAAGGGTCATGAACTTGAACCAAGGTCATATCACATTAACCTTTATAAGTGTTATAAAGGTTAAAGTTGGGGGGGGGGGTGGATTTGGCTTTAAAGAGACAGTTTGGATTTCACTAATTTTACATCTTCTGAATATGTTTTTGCAATACATATTACTCCATACATGCTGCCTACTTTAAGAAATTTGTCTTCTACTTGAAAATTTACTGAAAGAGATTGCAGAAGTATCAGGTATATAGCTATATTGCATGATTAGGGATAAAATATGAAATATCCAAGCATGTCTTTGTTACCTATGGTTTGGCTTAAATTTACCCAGGAATGTGTTTGTGTTTGTTTTTTCAGTGGAGAGTGCCAGTTCTGGCCGTAAAGTTGGAAGTATTGCTGATTATGATCCCATGAATGACAGATATGGTTCAATAGCTGGGCAAGGTGAGCATGGCTGAAGAATGAATGTTTATTCACTATTTCCAGGATGTCAGGATGTTGAATGATATTTTGGACCAAAACCTGGTTCTATGCATACTGGAAAAATTTTCCACCCAACTTCCTTACTGTGTGTAGCTTTTTGTTCCTCCATTTTTCTTTGCATTTTGAAGATACATGTACATTGAATCTTTGTCTCTGTTATATTTAACTCTTACTCTGTGAAGTTTTTTAAATGACAAATCATGATACTGGTTTACTATCATATTAACTGGTAAAACTGAAAGCAATACTTAATAACATTTGCTTCGTTAATTATTTATAGCCACTGTAATAAGCAAAAAAAAAAAAAAAAAAAAAAAAAAAAAAAAATGCTGGCCTATCGGATCAATCCAAGTTACCTGAAATCAATATACAATTATAATCTCGAATGAAAAAACGATTGGTAAATTTGGAAATAGTATACCTTGAAGTGACTTTGTCATACTGTGAAATAAAGCATCTTAAAATTAACCTTGATATACTGTCAAACGATGGATGATTACAATTATATCAAAATAAAATACATATATTCATGAAAGTTTTATTTTCATGTATAAAATACACATACCATGCTTGCCTACCCTTACGATTTTGGTGCAAGTTGTACGATTTTGAGGTTAAAATTACGACCTTATGATTGCAAGTAAAAACTTAGAACTAAAAAAGAATCCTGTAATTGGAGTTGAAACAGTTTTCTAGTCCCTGTTTGTAGTGAAATGGCAACTTCCTACAATTCAAATTGAGCAAAGGGCAATGTGTAAATACTGTCCAAGTGCGCAAGACGGGGATCCAGTGATGTACATTTGTTTATTAATGGCTTCTTTACATCATGGGCATGAAAGTGACAATCTTTAGCTGCCAATCAGGATCTTTGGCTGCCAATCTAAATGAGGAAAGAAACAATGGGATCAAAAATTCAAACCAAGTATTATACAGCGTATCCATGTTTTGTCAAGTCAAATACGGGAATCCTTACGACAGATTTTGTAAAACTTATGATCAAAATTTACCCATACTTACTCCTAGTCTCAGGAAAGTGTAGGCAAGTATGATTACATTACCATATACTGTAAATCGAAAAATTTGGCATTTGTTTTATTTTTTGCATATTTTAATGAGAGTAACAATATGTGAAAATAGAGCTTTTGTGAATTAATTTTGATACCATTCATCTGCATGTTTACAGACCATTATTGGGAAATAAAATTATACGGCTATCTTAAAATGTTGATTCTTGCAAAAAATTACAAATGTGAAAATTTCTTTTTTATATTTACTGTTTATTATTTACTCTTTTACTTATAGCGTCACAATACAAAGCACCACCCCAGCAGCAGTACCAGCCTCCTCCCCAACAGTATCAGCCACCACCCCAACAGTATCAACCACCACCCCAGCAGCAATATCAACCACCACCACCCCAGCAGCAGTATCAGCCTCCACCCCCGCAGGCACCAGTGGATAGACAGTCAAAAGGGGTAAATTATTGAATTAAAATCTTATGCAGTATTTTATTTCAATTTATAATTAATCTTAAACACTTGGATATCTTAATTGATGGCATGCATGTTGTAAGTGCAGGGTCACAAATTCGATCATACATACTGTCAGTGTCAATTTGTTTGTGACAGTAAATTTCAGAAATTATTTACAGGAAATCTAATGAATACAAATAAAGAACAGTGTCTATTTGTGCCATTGGTTTTCCACAGCCCTGCATCTCTTGGTACTGAAAAGCACAAGCAATACTAGCACATTGCAATTTCTTTGTACATTGGAATTCCATACACCTGCATCTCTTTGTACCATACAGGTAAAATAGGACACAAATATCCACACCCCTGTGCCAGGTGTGCACCGGATAGGATAACTAGGGCATTGAATTTCCATACCCCTGTGTCTCTTTAAGCCAGAAAGGAAAAATAGGAGATTGAATTTCCACACCCCTGTGTCTCTTTAAGCCAGAAAGGACAAATAGGAGATTGAATTTCCACATCCCTGTATCTCATTGAACCAGAAAGAAAATGTAGGACATTGAATTTCCATATCTGAGTATCTCTTTCTTTAATAGAGATGTTCATCTTATAGCCACTCTGGCATATTTAATAACCGTATACATATGTATTATAGGAAACAATTCACAAAACCATATACATGTAGATCATATTCTTATTACAAAATGAAAAGCAATTTATTTTCATTTTTATTTTTTCACATTTTATTGATTTTATTCATCAAATTATTATTTTCCCCTAAACAATGTGAGTGACACAGCTTTTCCTCTATTTCTTCTGCTGTTATTTTTTCTTCCAATCTCAGATCTTCATGTAACTTCACAGGAACAATCTTTATGTAGACGTATGTGCCATTGGCTATATGTATTCTGGTCATGCAAAGAGTTGGGGATTTCTTAGTTGATTTGGCTTTGGCATACTTTTGAAATTGTATATGTAATCGATAATTTTATCCAGGTGAAAATATATGTCCTGGAGGATATAATTTCATGGTAAAATCTGTCCAGCGGAATAAATGTCATGGCTAACTCCGTAAAATATTATCCATGGAACAAATCTCACAAGCAAATATCATCCTAGGAAAATATTTCATGGGGTATAAAATAAACCGGTACACATATCATTTATAACTTTATTTTAATTTGTCTCCATCCTTTCCAGATGGTATGTAAAGCAATGTACGACTATACCGCTGCCGATGATGATGAAGTTAGTTTTCAAGATGGCGATGAGATAACTTTTTGTCAACCAGTAGATGCTGGATGGATGATGGGTACAGTCCAGAGAACAGGACAAAGAGGCATGCTTCCATCTAATTATGTTGAACAAGTCAAATAGTTATTTTAACCTTATAGCTCGTTTTATGAAATTACCTCCCCCTTGTTTCTTTGCTTTAATTTTTAACCTTTTAACTGTTATTGTGATTTTTGTGACTCAAGCTTAATATAAATATAATATTCAATAACTTGAGTGTATTAGATAAACCTAGAATATTTGTTAGATGGTTTTCTTCTGATCAAAAAGATTTTTCAGAATTTTCATCGCATAAATTGACTCTTAATATGGAAAACATGTACATCAGTTGTATACAAATTCTTAAAATTATGTGACTTATATTGCAGACTTACAGTTTTTTCGTAGAATATATTACGGTTGAACCTGCATTTAAAGGCTACCTTTACTTATTATTGAAGGGCTAGAATTTATTTATTTTCTATTTTCTATTATGATATTGGGCTGTATGTAAAAGACACTTGAATTGTTAAAAAAGGTCACTTTTACTTTGGCAGTGTTTTTTCTAGGATTTTTCAGGAGCCATTTTCAAAAAAAAAAACCATTAAATTATTATAACATCAATATTTTTGCATCCATGTAATGTAAAATATGACCTACTAAGACCGTAACAATGGGTCATTTGACAACAAAAAGGGCCATTCCTTCTAGAATGAACACTGTTTGAGGCTTTTTACTGAGTTTTGACTGTCCCAGGTATTTATGTCATCTGAAGTGCTTGCTTATACATCTTAGCACCTTTCATAGCCCCAGTTCTGGTTTGAGAAAGTTTTGATATGCTATCCCAGAACTGAACACCAAGATATCAGGGGAATAATCCCAATTTGGATGTAAATTTCTATTTACATTTCAATGCATCGTTGTTTGGTGCATTGCTAAATTCAAATTAGATTCATATCATAATACTTTTAAATGTCTCAATTTTGGGGGAAAACAACAATTTCTTATTTAAAAATTTGTTGTCTGAAATTAAAAATCCTTTTGATGAGAAACTTGACATAAAATATTGTAAACATAGATGTTTTTTTTATATTTTGCAATAACAGAGAAATAATAAAAATGACCTAATCATGTTACTCTGGCATTAAGTTTTTTTTTTAAAAAAATCATGAAAGTGAAAGTGGAAAAACCCAGCATACCAGACTAAGTTTTATTCCTTTATCTTTCTATCAAGCTGTGGTGTGATCCAAACGTTAAAAATGGGTCATTCCATTGTAATGTTTGGAGGAGAAATACTAGAAATATTAGAATATACTGTTAAACCTAAAAAACTAGTTTCTTCTATCCTTGATATAAGGATAACTTGAACTCGCTATTTAGTTCCAGTGATGAAAACTAGCATCTTCTATCCTTGATATAAGGATAACTTAAAGTCGCTATTTAGTTCCAGTGATAATTTATTGTTTTGGAATTTGATGGACCAGAATTCTCTGCAAAGATTTGATTTTTGTTTGTCGTATTTTTGAATTTGATAAAAACTTTGCAAAGCTCGGCAAAGTCCTGTTCCTTCACAGGCCTCAAATACTTAGGACATCCAAATTCAATATCAATTACTGCAAGGTACACTGCCATCAGTGTCATCTTTTATTTACTTATAATTTTGTTTCCGTTTTAAAAGATAATTAATGTATCTATATATATATATATTGTTATTAGATGGATAAAATTTAAAAGCAGAGAATGTTTGAATTGTAAAGTTTATATATAATCATATGATGCAGTTTTGTACATTACAGGAATGAATGATTATGATAAATAGATATATATATATATATATATATATATATATATATATACAAATTTTTACACTGTATACTATGTAAAGTCGTGTTTAAAATAGTTAAATTGTTTTCAGATATTTTATAATCATAATGTAGTTAAAGAATTCAGAAGATTTTAAATTAGGCGGAGATTTGTTGCTTGTTAAGAAGCCTTGATGTTTTATAAGTTTTGTTTGAATTTGTATTTGAAATTGTTTAAACAAGAGTTGTCTCTCTTGATCCACATGCAATCTGTATAAACTGGATTTTGCTGCCATGATAATTAGCCTACATTAAAAAAAAAAGTGGTAGAGCTGTATTAGTTAGCTTACATACAAGAAATAGTAGAGCTGACAGGCAGTAATTAGAATAAGTTCACTCATAAACAGAATCTGGTCATGCTAAAATTGAAGGTTTGCTAAGCCACTCCAAGTTTGGTACTTGCTAAATTGAAAATTTTGATAAGGCAGACTTCCTATGTTTGGTTCATTTATTTGAACATATTTTCGGATAAGTTTTATTTTTTTCTGTGAATTTGTGAAAGTTTCTTAAATATTTAAATGTGATGTAATTTCATTTATTTTTGAATGGCTGTCACATGACTAACTAAATAACAAAGTATGTCATGTAAGTAAATAAAGAAGAAGTCACATTACTAAATTAAGAAGTATGTCACGTTACTAAATTAAGAAGTATGTCACGTTACTAAATTAAGAAGTATGTCACGTTACTAAATTAAGAAGTATGTCACATAACTGAATAAAGAAGTATGTCACGTTACTGAATTAAGAAGTATGTCACGTTACTAAATTAAGAAGTATGTCATGAAATTGAATAAGAAGTATGTAACATAATTGAATAAAAAGTATGTTTATCCTTGAACTAAGCAAAAGTTTAGCCATGTCTAACAAATGTAAATATTTTATTTAAGATTGGGTTATTTTTACAGCACTATATTTTTTAAAATTGCAGATAGATTTATTCACAAATTAGGTTATTCTCATTTGTAAACCGGAAATTATGCTAGATTAGAAATTTCATAATTTTAAAAATTAGAAGTGTCCGATAACAAATTGAATTATTTATAAAAAATAAATACTATTTCTCTCTCTCTCTCTCTCTCTCTCTCTCTCTCTCTCTCTCTCTCTCAAACTCTCAAATTATAAATAAATTCCCTCTCTTGTTATCATGACTCATATTCACTGTTTTTTGAAATATTTCATGTGTAAACTTTTGGAATTTTAACTATCTGTTACAAAAGTGACTTTAAAATAAAATTTGAGACATTACTATCTGTCTCTTAATATACTGGGATAGTTTTTAAAATACAACAAATGCTGTTTCGGTGATTTACCTAAAATGTAACTTGGTGCATTTATTGGCATTGCCTTGCATGGTCAGTTTTTATCACATTTATAACATTTTTTTTTTTAATAAAAAAAATTAAGTCGCATATCAGTTGTAAGTGTATTTAGTTGTTGACCATGCATAGTTATCTCCCTTTAACTTATCTCCCCTTGATATGCCTATACATTATTGGGCTCATATGTCTTGGGACTATTATCAGTTTTCAGTCTGTGGGATAATTTATACATTGTCAATCATGTACTACACTATGTAAAGGTCGGTAGTATTTTTATGGAACTTTTTTCTAAACAGCAAAATTTATGCAGAAGGTTTGGGAGACAACAATGAATATCAAATTTTTAGGAACATGATGGTTACTTCACATCTTAACATGGTAAACAAGCAAGTTTTTAAGTACTTTGTCAATACCCCCCCCCCCCCCAAAAAAAAAAACCCATTAAATCCTTCAAGTGTCACATTATCACACAGTTTTTAAAAAAGTAGTAAATATTTAATGTACTCTGTATTTACCTTAAATTTGAGTTTATGAAAATAGAAAATTTGTAACTCTGTGGGTGTTTTTATTTTAGATAATTATTAGTTATCATGCAAATGTATTTATTGTAACGCTTCATTATGCAATATTTTCGTTTTATTTTTACATATTTTCTGCCAGTATATTAAATAATAATTAATCATTTTGTTTGTGTGTTTTTAACATTGATCAAATTGATAAGGCTTTTTTGTGTTTAAATCGGACATCTTTTTCTTAAATATATTTTAAAATTTGGAAAGCTGTAGACGTTTTTAAGGGATTTTTTTTATAACATTTACTTTTGATCTTTTGAAATTGAATGGGAAATTTTACTTATGAAATATTTGTTTCTGTTGATCATTAAGATAAATTCCCTTATTTATTGTCGCTACAGAACAGAATTTGAATTTGAAATTTGACTGGATACTTTTCAAGAAGAAACAAGTCATTTCGAGTAAGTCTGGATAAGTTAAAGGATGTCATTGTATTTTTTTGTTGGTGATTGAAACAGGACAGAATATTTAGTATTTTTCGCTTGCACTGCAGTGTCATGTTGGTAGGGGTTTGCACTGCAGGGCTAAGTTTCTAAGATTAAAGTTGGAAATGTATGCATTGCAGTTTTACTACATTTTAAGAGATCTATTTGGAAAGTTTCACTGCAATGCAGTGTTTAAAGGCGATGTTTTGAAATGTTTTCACTACAGTGCCAAGTTTCTAGGTACATTTGTGTATAGTTAGAAATGTATGCACTGCAGTTTTACTACATTTTAAGAGATCTATTGGGAAGGTTTTCACTGCAATGCAGTGTTTAAAGGCGATGTTTTGAAATGTTTTCACTACAGTGCCAAGTTTCTAGGTACATTTGTGTATAGTTAGAAATGTTTGCACTGCAGTTTTACTACATTTTCAATATATAAGTAGGTTTAGCCTTGTACCACGTGATCAATACCCCTTGACGATTTTGTCGAACGTTTTGGAAAATGTTAACATCACAATTTCCTGGAATAACATTGTTTTCACAGGAAAATGTCATCTTATGCAATTCCATATCCATTGGAAATAAAGTGTTTCGCACAAACATTAGAGGGTATCACGTGGTCGACAGCGGTGAATCCAATTTGAAAAGGTTTACATTGCAATGCAGTGTTTTAAGTGTTTGCACTGCAGTGCTAAGTTTCTAGGTGTATATTTGGAAATGTATGCACTGTATTTTAACTACGTTTTAAGAGATAAATTGTAAAATGTTTTCACTGCAATGCAGTTTTTAAAATAATATTTTTGAAATGCTTAAACTGCAGTGCCCAGGTTCTTTTAAGGAGTTATATTTGGAATTGCTTGCACTATTAGAAGAGTGAATTATTTAAAATAGAGATAAAAAGCATGTTTATAGTAATCACTATTGCCTGAACGTTTATTGTACTTACAAAGGTATTATTATATTTAGCTGTGGCAGCCAATAATCTATTAAACATTTTTATTGTTACAGAGTACACAGTTTTTTTGTGTTCATTGTGTATGTCACACCTTCGGTTGACACAAGACCACTTCGGTAGCTCAGTGCTCACTGCGTATGTAGGAGGTCGTGGGTTTGAACCCCAGCTAGGTCTGTCCAATACTTGAAAATAGGTAACAACTGTTATTTCACCAAACATTTGGCATTTAGAAATAAAAGGCACGGGTCCTTAGGAAGAACTACTACAGTAGCTCAGTTGGGAGGTCATAGGTTTGAACCCCAGCTGGTATGGTGATGACTTGAAAATAAATGCTTACTGTTGTTTCACCAAACACTTGGCATTTAGAAATGAAAGTTATTGGGTACTTTGGAAGAGAGAACAACTAGGTAGCTCAATTGGCAGAGTATTCCTGTCCTTTGTGGGGAGTCATGGGTTTGAACCCCGGCCAGGTCTGACCAAAACTTGGAAACAGCAACTGTTATTTTAACAAACACTTGGCATTTAGAAATGAAAGTCACAGGGTCCTCTGGAAGAGAGAACAACCGCAGTAGCTCAGTGGTAGAGTACTGGCATCCTATGTGGAAGGTCATGCGTTGGAACCACTACTGGTATAGCCATGACTTGAAAATAGGTAGTAACTGTTCTTTCGCCAAGATGTCGGCACTTAGAAATGAAGGTTACAGGGTCCTTAGGAAAAGATCTTAAAATATGATGTCCTATATCACGTCAGGCCTGGCACCCTAAGGAACACTTACTGAACATTGGCTTGAGGCACTGCAAAGGTAAAATTTTTCTACCATTACATCTGTAGCTGATGATGCCTCGATATATGTGAATTATCTTTGACTGGAAAGATCAATCAATTAATCCTCCCATGCAAGTGCTAAGGACAGTCAAGTCTTGTGGTGGAAGACGCTGCCATACTGAAGATGAAGGGCAACAGTCGACAATTGGATAGGTCTTTACTGTCTTAAAACTCGAGACATCTTGCTGCTGTAAGACCCCAAAAAGCCTACTTGGTACCAGCATATTGGAGTTTTGCGATCTATGATGTTTATCTGCGGTATTACTTTATTGGGTACTAGCAATCTAAAGCTGGCTATAATAACACATTAGTGCAAAGCTGAATAAAATACTTAAAAAGCTTTGCACCACATGATCACATTTTTGTGTATAAGTACTATGCAGCTCCACGAAATACCTTTGAGGGACGTCCGTGACCGGTGGACTAAAACATATGCATACGGGTCATGGACCATTGGTTTACTTGGTTCGAACTCTGCATTTCGAAGATCCTTGTATGTAGACGTTTGTCAGTTTGGAAGTCTCATCCGGGCACTCCGGTTTGTCTCCACCATCCCATAAAGGACCTTGATGTAAGTGAATCAATCACAAGATTACAAAACTGTGACTTTTGAATATACTTCTCAAACGTAATAAAACCGGTTGTTAAAATGCTGCACATCATCTTGGAAGCATGTACAAAATGTTGTTGGGTAATTCTCCACATAATTCCGTATGTGGGAGGTCGTGGGTTCGAACCCCGGCTGGGGTCTAACCAAGACATGGAAATAGGCAGTAGCTGTTCTTTCGCCAAACACTGGACATTTAGAAATGAAAGTCACGAGGTCTGTGTACGTAACGAGAGGGCAGAGTATCGACAGGTTCACCCAGTGTAATGATAGTGTGACATGCTTGTCGTCTGCGGCGTACTTACTCTGTGAGCTAGCACCCTTAAGCCCCCCCCCCCCCCCCGGAGTATAAGCCGGTAGACCATAAAACACATTTGCACATGTCACAACTACGTACACGAACTTTTTTCATGAATCCTTGGAGCTAAATAAACTTGCTCTCGTCGCGAATTGCTGAAAAATTGCTAATTCGACGTAAAACAACATTACAACAACAATGTCCAAAATAATTCAAAGTTATTCAGTATTAAAATTAATTTGTCTAACTTTGGATTTTTGTAAACAACTGCCGACTTTAAACAAAAATAATTCATACACATTCATATATTCATTCTGTGTCAAGATGTGGGAAATGCTCCCCATACAATAAAAATTGCCTTCTCTCTATTTTTAAAGTAGATATCTTGCAAGGAAAAAACAAATTGGAAAATATCTGAAGTCCTACAATTCGGTATCAATACATTCTTATAATTAACACTTGCATCGTTAAAACAGACACGTTATAAAGACGTCATTTCAGATGTTCCACACCTTACGACTGGCTACACTTAGACCTTAAACTCCGAAAATCATCAACCACGCCTTACCAGACTTGTCATGTAGCTATAGTTTCCTTGAAATATACAAAAACTAGCATCTTGTACAATCAGTAACCAATTAATGAATAAATTTCAATTTTTGCGAGCTAATTATTACAGTCCAGAGAAGTTTGGAACCATATATGGCAAAATAGGCTGGTGGTTTTGACAAACCAAACGTAAACCATTCTTGGACCCAGACCGGCCTCAGTGCCCAGCAAATCGTTTCTGTAGAACCTTCTTGGACCTTCTGGAATTCTTATAGAGATACTTCGTCCTGGGGTTCGATTATTATACTCCGTCCTGGGGTCCGATTTTTCATCTCTTCTGTCGTAAAGGTACTGGCATCTCCTTCCCTGCAAGATAAAAACATAAAACCCATTTTTGTTTAAAGTATGTTTAGCGTGTCTATTGCGACATTTTTGAACACGATCATTCGGCGTTTATGGCTAATTTATCTGGGATCATATATTTCTAGATTAATAAATCATACCGAGGTTTTTAATATTTTGAATTTCATTAAAATTCGTGCAATAGAGAAAGTTCTGAAAATAAACGTTTGCTATGAACCAGAACTAATAAATAACAGCATGACACTAAATAACTTGCCATCTCCGATATCATAGACCAGAACCATAGAACCAAATAGCTTACCATGTCCGGTTTGATTGGAGATGTTCATAAATTTGTAATTATGGAATTAACTTGATTGCTTACTGTCACCGGTTTGATTGGAGATGTTCAACTAGTCAGTTACTATGAGTCCTTCATTACACCTAAGTGCATTCCATACCAAGTGACTAGACACCGTTGCGCCTAACACGTTGAGAAGTGGTGTAACAAAATTTGGTGTCTTGAACCTTTTTTGCACACTCCAATATAATACACTGTATAGGTTGGAGTGGAGCAATAGTGTTTAACGCCTCAGTCAGTTTATGGATGATGAACGAATCAAAGTGGTCGTAGAAAAGCACCGACCCTCAAGCGTACTAACAAGTTTGTAAACTTCCTCACACTAAGATCCGACGCCGGAATGGGATTCGATCTTAGGCGGCAAGAGGTAATGTAGTACATGCTCACTTTAGGCAACAGAGAAAAGCTTAAAGAAATTCAAATTGTAGAAAGCTAACACCAGCTCTATAGGGCTGAATGCTCAATGCCAATGAAGCGTAAATTTATGTTTTATTTTATATCAATACAAATGGTTGTCCCACATTATCTGATTTGGTGGAATAATACATATATCTTGTCCTAAATGACTGACAATTTTTAGGAGTGAAATTATAATACTACAAACAGACCTTTCCCTCTGTAAACCATGGTTATAGTGGCACCATGCACCGAGCACGTGACCATTGGGTAGACAGGAGTTTCTTGATCCCCAAAATCTGTAAAGGCTATTCCAAAATACTCCCTATCAGTACCAAACGATAAACTTCTGGAATCGAGATCAAGGTACATGTAAAACCGATCTGGAATTTTTTGTTTCCTTTTCTGTGGATAATTCTTGATAGTCTGACCGTCATGCTGTGTCACTCGTGATGATAAATCAATTCCCCAGGAATCTATCCCCGTTCCGACTGAAACGGAAGTTTTCTTGGCAGAAATAGCGGCCAATTTCTTTCCAATTCCTATAGAGGCTTGTTTACCGCGCATGTAACAAGGAAACGCTATTTCAAATACGTGTTTTCCACTGACAAAACCTCTACACCATCGAGCACCATCTACAGTGCCGGAATCTAAAAGAAACAAATGTTTGGTATTTATGATTCTGTGTAAAGGTGGAAAAAAGAAAAGACCAAGTTACATTTTTTCTTGATCAAACTGTTTGTTAGTTTACGTCATGTAAACGTAAGGTTGGCGTCATCCAATGGCGTGTACAAGATGTTGACAGGAAATTACACCATTGTCGTTTGTATTATTGCAAGTACCACAAAACAGTAACGTATTAAATGTAATTCGCAAGAGTACAACATGACAATTTACCCCCTAACGTTTATGCGGAACGATTTTAGAAACCGTCCACGTCGCAAAGTAATGTCATTTGTACGGGAAAACGTCGACTATTGTGATCCCATATCCAATGGAAATAATTGTTTCTCATAGACGTCATAGACACTTTTTAGCGTTACACAATCAATTCAATACCACTTAAAATAATAATAATAATAACAACAACAAATTTCTAAAACAGATGGAACTGAAATGCATGTACTTGGCTTCAGCTAATGTAATCCAGAACATGAAATAATACAAGTTTACGGAAGACACCAACAAACAAGACAAGAAAAGAGAAAAAAACCATTAGGAACGGTTAAACTTAAAAACCCATGACTTCAAATATGCGTTGGGTTTAATTACTAAATAATGTACATGTGAAGTCTCTTCTGAAAACCCCGTGTCTTTCATTTCTAAATGCCGAGTGCTTGGCGAAGAACAGTTATTACCTACTTGTATTTTCAAGTCTTGGTCAGACCCGCGGTTCGAACCCACGACCCCCACACACGGAGCAAGCACGTCACCAACTGAGCTGCCGTGAGGTTATAGTACTATTTGCGGTCAAATACATGTTTATGTTTATAAGTAAGCATTTTCATGTTGTATGGGTATTTCATTTTACCTTCTCGGGTTCTTACAATTGTGTTTCCATTCACCGATTTCATCCCTGGAGAAAATCTATCAAATTTGTCGCCTTCAAATTTTCTTCGTAGTTTTGCTGTAAACATCCATTTTTCTGGGATATCACGTGACTCTAATAAATATAGATCATCAATTATGTTAAAGTTACTCGAGATATTTAAACAAGATGTAAGAAGGTAAAATAATATACATGTAATTGATCGTCGCCAATATGAACTTCCTTGCGTAGTGTTAGACTATTTACTGAATGATTGAGCAAATCCTTGGTCAGATCCGGTCGGGGTTCGAATCCCTGCCGCAAAATGTAACCATCGATCGCTCTACCAAATGAGCTTCTGTAGTAATAAACCATCAAAGAAAAAAGAATGATACTCTCTCTCTCTCTCTCTCTCTCTCTCTCTCTCTCAGTCGATAGACCCTGTTGCAAACAAGATCGTCTTCTAAATAATAATAATAATAATACATGTAATAATATTTTGCCGTCAGACCTTAACCCTTAACAAAATAACATGACTGTGCTACTTTTCAATTTTTGAAATATTTATAAAATAATACATTCAAAAGTATCTACAGAGGACGCTTACAACTAGAAGCGAATGAAACAGACTGAACAAGAAGATAAGATAAGATGAGAATTAACTTTTGGATGTTTTATTTCATAAAAAAATTCAAAAGTAGCACATGACAATAAGTTTAAAAAGTGTGTATTCCAATACATAATACAGTATCTATATAGATTTCAGAAAGAGGATTTCTTTCACTCATTTTAATCTATTTCTATTGGATTATTTTATTAGATTATATTTACATTTATGGTGTTTGATTGTATTAAACTCTGTTTTAGACCAAATGAAGTTACAGGACTATAATTACATTTGCTAATGTGACGTCACTCATGCTGACACCTATGCCCTATATATAGGCTGTTCCAGGAATTGAAATTGCATGTCGTACAATTTTTGCAAAGCAAACTGGTTATAGCGCGCGTTATTCGGTTTGCTTTGCACGGCAATGGAAGTTATAGCACTATAAACGCCATTTCTAGACAGTTCAATGGTTAATTATGTCCGTGACAGAACCTATTTTTTTCTTTTTTCGGAATAAATATCCGGTGTCTAAGAACGATTCGACTTACCAATTTTGGATTCCGTTTTGCCCATTTTTGCAACATCATACTGACTTGAATAATATATCGTTTTCTACAACAGAAAACAAACATTGAATTTGACACTCGTCGACATATTTTATACAACTGAAGACGTATAAAGTTTGATGGATACCAATATTTCATTGGCGAATAAGCAGCAATACACTTTTCTCAATTCTTGGTAAGACACCAGTCAAACCCACGACCCACACATACATACGAAGTGAGCACTCTGTCAACTGATTTACCGTAGTGGCAGAGAGAGGGAGAGAGAGAGAGAGAGATTCCCTGCTCGTTGCTAGGGGCTAATACTATATTTTTTAATTTACTACTGCCTCAGTCCTTGTGAGACAAGCTACGCGCACAGTATGGTGTGTCCTCACAAATACCGTTACTCCTTGTTACATTCATGCCATGACACAACGTAGATATATATATATAACTTTTGATTTTCGCGCCATTTATTTATTACTACATACATAAAAAACCGATGTCTTTTTTTACACTTTGGAAGTTGGAATTTTTAACCTCGGTGCAATATATTTTCAGCTCAGATAAAAGGCCTCTGGTTTTTTTAATATGGCACAACAACAAATATACCGATACAAAGTAAATGTTGAAACTTCATACAGCAAAAAAAATTGTTGACAGCAATTAAACCACCCTCTCCCCAGTCAAACCACCTTCTCTCCAGTCCCCATATGAAATACTTGCTTATTTATCCGATATATGTCATTTGTTCATATTTTTTGTTTATAACAGTATTTAAAACCTACCTTAATTGAGATAACTACAACATTCTACATGTTGAAATTCTTCTCTCATTATTAGTTTCTCAAAACTATATAATTCCAACCAGAATGTTCACAAGTTAAAGCATATATACGTATCTACGTGCCTACTTTAAAACGAAGTTAAATCGTCTCTAATATATTTATCTGTTATGTATGTTGATTTGAAGGATCAATTATTCTATTCGATACATATCGGGTATATAAAAGAACTAGGTCAATATACGAAATCCGTCAATAGGCAATACACATTGAACACAAACAACATTGAACTGCCCGCTTGACCTTTTATTTAAATCTTTATCACGGACCAGTACACTTGTGTTTAGGTGACGCAGATGAGCATTGTTTGTGTATTAAATGCAAAACCTCACACTGACCATGAAATGCCGGATGGGTCCTCGTATAGGAATATTCCAGATGAAAGGTCAATGGGACAGGTCAAT
>CM037867.1:9109053-9139053 GCA_021292105.1 Anadara kagoshimensis | reverse complement strand
GTCCAAAGTCAGGGTTATTGTCGCGTGTCTAAAGTCAGGGTTAATGTTTCGTGTCCAAAGTTGGGGTTAATGTCTCGTGTCTAAAGTCAGGGTTAATGTCGCGTGTCTGAAGTCAGGGTTAATGTCGCGTGTCTAAAGTCGGGGTTAATGCTCCGTGTCCAAAGACGGGCTTAAGGTCTCGTGTCTAAAGACGGGGTTATCGTGTCCAAATTCGGGGTTAATGTCGCGTGTCCAAAGTCGGGGTTAATGTCGCGTGTCCAAACTCGGGGTTAATGTCGCGAGTCTAAAGACGGGGTTAATGTCGCGTGTCCAAAGACTAGGTTGATGTCTCGTTTCCAAAGTTGGGGTTAATGTCGCGTGTCCAAAGGTCCAAAGGCAGGGTTGATGTTTTGTGTCCAAAGTCGGTGTTAATGTCTCGTGTCTAAAGTCAGGGTTGATGTTTCGTGTCCAACGTCAGGGTTATTGTTGCGTGTCTAAAGTCAGGGTTAATGTTTCGTGTCCAAAGTCGGGGTTAATGTCTGGTGCCTAAAGTCAGGGTTGATGTTTCGTTTCCAAAGTCAGGGTTAATGTCGCGTGTCTAAAGTCAGGGTTAATGTCGCGTGTCTAAAGTCGGGGTTAATGCTCCGTGTCCAAAGACGGGCTTAAGGTCTCATGTCTAAAGACGGGGTTAATGTCTCGTGTCCGAAGTCAGGGTTGATGTTTCGTGTCCAAAGTCGGGGTTAATGTCGCGTGTCCAAAGTAGGGATTAATGTCTCGTGTCCAAAGTCGGGGTAAATGTCTTGTGTCTAAAGTCGGGGTTAATGCTCCGTGTCCAAAGACGGGCTTAAGGTTTCGTGTCTAAAGTCGGGGTTAATGTCGCGTTTCCAAAGTCGGGGTTAATGTCTCGTGTCTAAAGACGGGGATAATGTCTCGTGTCCAAAGTCGAGGTTTTGTTTCGTGTCCAAATTCGGGGTTAATGTCGCGTGTCCAAAGTCAGGGTTGATTCCGCGTGTCCAAAGTCGGGGTAAATGTCGCGTGTCCACAGTCAGGGTTGATGCCGTGTGTCGAAAGTCGGGATTTTTGACGGTCTGTGGTCTGAGTTGTTGAGAGAAGTGGGGGTATTGTTAAAATACACAACAGTCAACCATTATACTTATTCTAAGACGGTAAATTCTTGGATGGTAGATGAAATACCACAGACCCGACCCGACCCCCTCCCCTACAAGCGAAATTTTTATTTTAATCTAATTCACACATGTATTGCCGTCAAATGCTAAAATTACAATATATGTAAAAATAAAAAAATGTAAAATTTCACTTTAAACGTAAAAATGATTTTTTGCAAAATGTTAAAAATTAATTTGTCATCAAATTTAAAAAGCATTTGTTGCTGAATGTAAAATCAA
This sequence comes from Anadara kagoshimensis, assembly GCA_021292105.1. Classification (NCBI taxonomy): domain Eukaryota; kingdom Metazoa; phylum Mollusca; class Bivalvia; order Arcoida; family Arcidae; genus Anadara; species Anadara kagoshimensis. The sequence goes on along the minus strand of CM037867.1, from coordinate 9,137,668 downwards.
ATTTTACGCTCTGTGTAAAAATGCTAAAATTTTACATTTGACGGTCCTAATAAAACTAACGTATTTTTTTTTAACAGTGGGATACAAGTGGCCAGGAATGCTATCGTCGCGTAATACACTCATATTTTAGAGGCGCACATGGTGTTATTTTTGTATATGATGTTACTAAGAGAGTAAGTATATATTACACACGTGGCGGGTGTAGCTAGCTAAACGGGAGGCGCTTACCCTTCCGTAGCACCCGGCCTCACTTCCCTGGTGGAAGTTCCCGTGTCTAACCTAACTTGTCAGTTCTAAAGTGTTTAATTTGCTTCTGAATTGTGATTAGGACATGGATAAGTATGTTTGTTTTTGATTCTTAGATAACCTTTATCGTCTGATATTTGACCACTGCGGTAGCTCACTGGGCAAAGTGCTCGCTCCGTAAGTGGAAAGTCGTGGGTTCGAACCCCGACTGGGTCTGATCCAAGACTTGAAAGTGGGTAGTGAATGTTCTTTGCCAAGCACACAGCAAAGTCACGGTTCTTTCGGATAGGAACTTAAAATAAACGAGGTTCAATGTCACACTAGGCGTGGCACGATAAACAATCCTTGTGTATAATGCCATCAGCCCAACACACAGGCAAAATTTCTGCACCTTCGCCTATAGCTGACGACGTCTCGAGATAAGTAAATTTTTTTAGACTGGGACACCATTACTCAACTCAACTCGTCTGACATTTTATTTTCTCTAGACCGGGAGGTGGGATTCGACAAGATACAAAGCGACATGTTCGATATTCCATAATATTTCTCAGGAATGACATGGAAATATTACATGTCTTGTAATAGCATCATTTTACATCGAAAACATCAACTTACGTCATTCCAAATGCATCGGAAATACCTAATTTGTCTGTTTAAATTTTTTTTTTTTTTGCTTCTGAAATATGTAATAATGATACTGAAGATACCAAGGTTTATTCTTTTGACATGAGTTGAGTTGAGTAATTGTGCTTAACGTCCCAGTCAAGAATATTTCACTTATATGTCACTAGACGCCACTAGCTATAGGCGAAAGTGCAGCAATTTTGCCTGTGCGTTGCGCTGAAGTCATTATACAGCAAGGCTCTCTAGCGTGCCAAGCCCACCGAAATAACCGTGACTTTCATTTCGTAATGTCGAGTGCTTGGCCAAAGAACAGTCACTACTGACTTTGAAAGTCTTGGGTCAAACCCTGCCGGGGATCGAACCCACGAACTCCCACTTACGGAGCGATCACTCTACCAACTGAGCTACCGAAGTGGTTAGTATGTTGTTTTTTATATGTTATAAAATTATGGGAATAGAATAATTGACCGAACTATCTGCCTTAACGATGGCAAGTTACTATTTTGATATCGCTACACTCTACCTTCTAATGAATTGAAAGATACTGATAAAGGCTTGTTTATATTTGTAGTAACCATGGCAATATTTTAATCTTATTTCATAAGTTTGTACAATAGCACGGCAATGTTATTTTTGCTTTTTAGCCTACGTATGATAAATTTATGTACCACGAATGTGAGTGAATGCTTTGAAATCATGCCCAAGCGAGCGTATTTTCCTTGTTTGTCATGTATACAGTGGGGATAAAGTCAACTGATATCACCGTAATTGACGGATCGCCGACCACGCCCACAATATTCCGACACTGGATGCCATCACGGTACCAAAGCAGCTTCACGGCAACTAATGACGTTTTAGTGTCAGTGACGTCATTAAACCGCACAATTCAGGCCTAGTTTTCATTATTTTTGCGTGTAATTCAAGCATGACGCCCCTTTGTCGGAACATTGTGGGCGTGGCCAGCGATACGTCAATTGATTTTAGACCATTCCTCCTTTGTTATTTGTAGAGCTCATTTGAATATATCGAAGGTCGGGCAAAAGAGGTAGATAACGTGTTTTGTAGTTGCGGTGACGGTATAAACAGAATTTTAATCGGAAGCAAGTGTGATTTACAAGACGAGAGAGAAGTTTCTTACTTAGAAGGAAAGGTACACACTGACAGAATGATGACTTTTATAAACCACAAATGTCTGTCTTATCCGTGCAAAGCTGCGGTGGCCTAACGGATAAATCATTAAGTCTACAAATCCAAGGTATCTCATCGTGGCGAGTTCGAGTCCCGATCATACCACATGTGGGGACACGTGCGGCGTAATGACTGGGTGAGCTAGCACCTTAAAGTCGACCTAAGTGCGCACTGGTACAAGACAGATCATAGACACACTCCCACTTTACATGCATACACGACATTGTTCATAGATTAATTCATAGAGATTAATAAAGTAGTTCTCGCCGCGAATAGCTGAAATTTGTTGATGCAACGTTAAGCAACATTCAACACCACCAACAACAATCCGTCTCATCCGCTTCTCCTGCTTATCGTGTATTAGTTTCACAGTAGGTGCTTCCCCTTCCGGAACACCTGGCCTCACTTCCATAGTGGAAGTTGACGTATGTTACCCTTATTTGCCATATTCAATTGTTTTTACGTTGCTTTGGGATTATGGTTTGAACGCTGATTGGAATGTTTGTTTTGGATGATAAATGTGCTATCGTAGAGCTTGTTCCCACTACGGGAACTTTATACAACGAAGTAAATTGCTTAACAATAAATTGTTGACGCAAGAATATTGCAAGCAAAGGCTAATCAAGGCCGTCAAAAAGTTTAATGGTCATCACCATAATATTGTTGATAAGTATGATGTCTCTCTATCCAAATCTACCCTGGATATTATTTATGATGTTAAAACAAAATATTTACCCTTCCGGAGCACCTGGCCTAACTTCCCTGCTAAAAGTTCACGTGTTTGACCTGATTTACAGGAAAACCTCAAATTATTCGTTATTCGATTCCATTTCTTTCCACAAATCAGGTACATATAAGCCGATACGCATGCGCACTTTATTGCAGCGTAAAGAATGCGTTATCCCGTTTGTTAATAGAAACGTTTTTGTTATGCATAATGGAAACATTAAAATGACAATTTTTGTGTAAATGTTAAACCTGCCTGCAATATCATCTCTATTTAGGGTCACCTGTTTTTAAAGGCTAGGTATTTTTTTAATCTCTATTGCTCTTTATTCGTATAACTTTTACTTGTATCTAAGGGCCACATATCCATAAAGTTCACTTTTACTGGTTCCCTTGCTTGACCTTTATAGGTTTTACAGTATTGTAATGCTCCAACTGTCTAAATAACTTTCACTTTATTCATATTTAAGAACGACTTTTAAGATAGAAATCGTTCATGTCACTTGTAATTCCAGTAGAAAACGAGAACATGGTGTCTGACATACTCTCATACCGGTAATACAATCAATTAGTGGTGTAGAGTAATGGCGTCATACGGTCCGGTTCATATTCTGTTACAAACCACTGCGGTAGCTCAGTTGGTAGAGTACTCGCTCCGTAAGTGAAAGGTCGTGGGTTCGATCTCTTGCCGGGTCTGACCCAAGACTTGAAAGTGGGTGGTGACTTTTCTTTCGCCAAGCACTCGGCTTTACGAAATGAAAGTCACGGTTCTTTCGGATGGGAACTTAAAATAAACGAGGTCCCGTGTCACGGTGGGCTGGGTATGATAAAGAACCCTGCTGTATAATGCCATCAGCGCAACGCACAGGCAAAATTTCTGCACCTTCTCCTATAGCTGGCGACGTCTCGATATAAGTGAAATATTCTTGACTTGGACGTTAAACACCATTACTCAACTCATATTCTGTTACATATATTATGGCGGTCAGTTCAGTGATGGTAAAGAAATCGGTGTGCTCTGAGATAAGTCATATACTCTTGGAAAGCGAATTGACAAACTCTCTCAAACTATGATCTGGCTCGAGTGGTTTTGGAACTAAGACGATGAAAGACTGTAACACTTACGCGAAGTTTATAACACTGGATCACAGACCCCACACCTAAAACAACCGACAAAAATAAAATCTCAGATAGATAAACATCATACCTATCAACAATATCAAAAGAATGACCATAAAACGTGTTGAGGGTCCTGATAAGTCTGGCTTGCAATAACCTGGCATCAACAATATCAAAGGAATGACCATAAAACGTGTTGAGGGTCCTGATAAGCCTGGCTTGCGATAACCTGGCATCAACAATATCAAAGGAATGACCATAAAACGTGTTGATTGTCCTGATAAGCCTAGCTTGCGATAACCTGGCATCAACAATATCAAAGGAATGACCATAAAACGTGTTGATTGTCCTGATAAGCCTGGCTTGCGATAACCTGGCATCAACAATATCAAAGGAATGACCATAAAACGTGTTGATTGTCCTGATAAGTCTGGCTTGCAATAACCTGGCATCAACAATATCAAAGGAATGACCATAAAACGTGTTGATTGTCCTGATAAGCCTGGCTTGCGATAACCTGGCATCAACAATTTATTTGTTAGCAGTTTCCTTCATTGTAAAAAGTCCCTGTAGTGGGAACAAGCTCTACTATAATCATGAATAACGATCAAACCAATCCACAGCCAAACTACAATCCCAAAGCGAACATTATTTTGAAACTGTAGATGTTGGTTTTACAGATTTCAACTTATATTTCCGTTCTCCTTTAGTGCGCGCGCGCGCGCGTATGTGTGTGTGTGTGTTAGCGTTTTGTGTGTGCTAAAAGTAATATTTATTCATTTTACAGGAACTTGCTGATAAATTAGGATACCTTTTCATGGAGACAAGTTCTAAGAATGGAAGGAACGTGGAACAAGCATTTTTGGCATTAACATCTTATTTAGTAGCCATAGAAAAAGAAAAACGACCTGATATTACGCCATCTGACACCATAAAATTGTCGGATAACAGGACTATAATCAAAAATAGATTATTAAATTGTTGCAGGACGAACTAATTAAATGGGTTGATTATACGGATTCGATGAGATGCGATTTTATAATAATTGGACCGTTTAGAATGTTTGAAAAATAAATGTTGAAGATTACTAGTACCTAAATGAAAAAAAAATGCATTTGTAGTAAATTTGATCTTTAATTTGCGGATCACTTACTACAAATTCAGCTTTCGAAGACTCCATTTGATTTCAGGCAAGTCATTAATCAAGATTTATTTATATCCGTTGTTTTAATTTTATTATGAAATTCATTAAACATGGTATAAAACATTAATTTTGTTTGAATATAATCACCAGTGCGTTGTTTTAAATCATTGGTCTTAGTAAAGGATATTAATTGACTGTGACACCTTGAATTTTTAAAAAATATTTAAAGGTACTATACTTGTCCTTAAAAGAAAAAAATAAAAGTAGTATATTTCAGTTCTTTTGCATTGTCTTTGCAATATCCTCTTTATGCACATACAGTTTTAGACCAATCAAAACAAAATTCAGCTTTGCGACACTTCATTGGATTTCACTCTTTCCGTAAAATGCATGTTAATGACATACTTTATAAGAAGAAACAGTCGTAAGGAAGAAATTTCACGATTTTCACGGTGACACCTATACCGCGAATATACATTCTCAGCATAAATTATTAATTTCCCTTGGCACATTTTCCTTAAGTCGGAACCGTGAAAACTTCTTACCGTAAAATAGTTTAGAACATCAAAACTACGAAAGTTTCCTATCGGTAATATTTCTTCTTAGAATCATAATTTCATTGATTTATTGTTTGGTTGCATGACGGTATCAAAATGTTGTTTTAAATCAGGATACTAAGTAGTAAGTGACTATGATACCTTGAATTTTTGGAAAATTCTAAATATATTTTGTACTTCAATGAAAAAATTATAGTAAATTTGTATTATATATGCTCTTATTTGCATTTATCTTTGCAACAAACAAAATTCAGCAATGGAAGACTTCATTACATTTCAGATAAGTCATCAATAACACGTGTAAGATTTTTGTTATTTCGAATACAATTTGTTTCTAAATTATCATGATGTCCATTATGAAAATTAATTCATGATTTGCCTTACAATATCAAAGCGTTGTTTTGAATCATTAGGCCAAAGGAGGATATTAATTTATAAATGGCTGTTTCATCTTGAGTCGGAAGGATTAAGGTATGTTATCCATTAGTAGACATGAAGAAAGGCAAATTTGTGTAATTTAAAATTTAAGAAATTGTTGTCTTACACATTTCCTATCTGTTTTATGTTTAGTATTATTATATAGCAATATATGCGTCGCATAGAAATTCTACGATAAATTCCGAGGTGTTAGCGTGCAATAAATATCGATATTTGCACGCTAACTTTACTTTGTTCCAGTCTGAGGTTTTCCGAATCATTTTTTCATACTGCACGCTTCGTCACATGACGCTGTCGTTTATGACGTTATATAATTGTTGTCAACGTCATTGCTGTGTTGTTGTCATATTGAACTAGTTCTTACAGTATATCCATTTACTATAACTTGTGTGATATTTATGTATTGTACGACAAAATGGTATTTTAGATGAAATACTTGACGGAAGAAAACGAAATTTATTTTGCTATATAATAAAGGGGTTATTGTACTGATATTGTGAAATATCTCGGAAGCTCGTGCAAATGTCGAGTTAACTAGGGTCAATATTTCATTTTACAATATCATTTCAATAACCCTATATTATTATCACATTGTTGTTATTGTTGTGTATTACAATTGTTTTTTTGTAATGTATGTTTTTTATTGTCCCAGACATTAAGTAGGGAAGGTCAAGTGCCAGGGTTGGGACCACTGGGTTCACTTGCCGGGTAACAAAAGGACAATTTTACATGACATATACATATATATAATTGTACAAAATTTAATACTACATTCTAGGGATTAATCTAGGTTTTGTAATAAGGCGCATTTCCGATTATGGTGGTGTATTACAATTGTTTATGCTAGCTAGCTGTTCGACTCGGACGTTTAAGCAGACTTAAGAAGAACAGAATAAATTGTAGAAACTGGTTTGCATCTTATTGTGCACTAAGAAGTAATTGAGTTATGCAGATAAAAATATTGAACAAGTGCGAGATAATTAAAAGAATCCTTACATGAAGCACTATAATATTGACCATAAACTACTACAGCAACTTCTTTTAGTAAACGTTCAAATATTACACAGAGTTCCATGTTCCTTTTATTCTTAATTTCGATTTCATGTGTAGCGAATGAAGCTACCTTTATAGGAGTGCTTACTTTTCCTGAAATACCGGCATCACTTCCCCGGTGAAAGTTAACATGTTTAATAAAAAACACACATACTAATCCATGTCCGAATCACAATCCAGAAGCAATGGTAAAACCTTTGGAACTGACAAGTTAGGTTAGACACGTGAACTTCCACCAGGGAAGTGATGCCGGGTGCTCTGGATGGGTAAGCATCTCCTGTTTAGCTAGCTACACCCGTCACGTGTGTAATCAAAATTGTGTGAAAGGAACATGGAACTATGAGACGTCAAATATATCCAGGGCAATCCTGGACACAGAGACATCAAACTTATCAACAATACTGTGGTGACGGCCATAAAACTTTTTCAGGGCCTTGATAAACCTAGGCTTGCAATATCCCTGAGTCAACAATTTATTTGCGAGTTTCCAAATGTTCACTTTGCTTTGGGATTGTGATTTAGACATGGGTTAGGGTTTGTTTTTGATTTGTTGGGAGCTGCTGTCGTTCATTTGCTGTGGATTGACAAACCACTGCGGTAACTCGGTTGCTAGAGTGCTCACTCCATAGGTGGGAGGTAGTGGGTTCGAATCCTGACCGGGTCTGACCCAAGACTGGAAAGTGGGTAGAGACTGTTCTTTCGCCAAACACTCGGCGTTATCAAATAAAAGTAACGGTTCTTTAGGATAGGAACTTAAAGTAAACGAGGTCCCATATCACGGTAGGCGTGGCAACATAAAAAGCGTCTTCAGCGCAACGCACAGGCAAAATTTTTGCACCTTCGACCATAGTTGTCGACTTACCATCGCCTATAGCTGGCAACGACTCGATATAAATAAAATATTTAAACTGAGACGTTAAACATCAGCTGTTTAAACTTAATAGCTTTTTTTCAAAAATATTTTCGATTGTTTTCATGTTTGGCCTGTGTAGCTATTGTCAAAATGCCCATATCATAATCCCAAAAAGCAAAATCAAAAGTTTAAAACAGATGTTTATAAATTGTGTAATACACGTGAACTTTCACTAGTGAAGTGTGTCCTGGGAGCACATCCTATTTACTCTACTTCAGAGAAATATATTTTATATGTATACACAAATATTTTGTAGATTTGCAATAAGACGGATGCAAATCAATAATTCGTGTACTAAAATTAGTCGTTCCTAAAATACTCATTGCGATTTAATCCACGCATTTTATTTCCATTAATGCACCTAAATATAGTGGTTGCAATGATAACTAATTTGGCAAGATGTCAGTGCCTTTCATGTGAAGTAATGCTGACAGATGAATTTACCATTTCCATGGGTGCGTACGGGGTGCAATGAAGGGTAACTCAAAGGTTTAGATGTGTTTGATACATGTTCAACATTTTTCAAAGACCTTAACAAATTGCATATTGTCGGATGCTATTGTAAAATATTGAATAAAGTAAGAATAAAACCAAAATCTGGAAGTTTAACAACAACTCGCTTTATATAAGTGAACTTATTTATATATATTCAAAAATAAAAAATAAAATAGTTTCTATTATATCATTAAATTAATGCTTTGTTAAACAAATTTCATCGCTGTGTACAGTTGTTTCACATAAGTAAATATCTTATCGTTTTAGAAAATATTTAACTTATTTCACTTTTTAAGTTTTCTTGTACTATTTAAACAAGCTTTGAATATTTTGAATATTTAAAATCTTGCACATATGATAAACATTATCGACATATATAAACAAGATGCCACGATAGAACGCTTTCTGTGATACAATTATGTAGTGTGTCTACCGTCCTTGATTTCCACAGTTTTCTGATACGTATATTACTCTGTAACTCTCAACTGACAGAGAATTGAAGAAAGTTTTAAAAAACTTCCATTCCTAGCCTGACTGCAGTTACTTACAAATCAAAATGGCGCCAATATACTGCGCATATTTCATAGTAATAATTTTACAATTTTCATCTTTATCTGCCTCGTCATCTGAGAATAGAGATAATACAGAATTTAGGCTAACCAGAGAAGAATATCAAGGTAAATATTAATTTGAAATTGTTTGACCAAAGAATACCAGATTCACTTTTACTTTGCTTTAGAAGTGCTACTATAGTGTTATTCATAAAGGAGGGTCCACCCAATACATGGGAAGTATAAAGATTCGCAGTTAATATATTATACAGTCCAACCTGTGTTAAAGGCCACCTCTATATAAGGACACCTGTCCAGGCATGGGGCGAATTACATTGCAATGTAATGCATTACATTACAATTACTTTGACAAAAGTAGCATTATATTACAATTACAATTACATGTATTTTGGAAAGTAATGCATTACATTACAATTACTTTACCAAAGTAATGCATTATATTACACATTACATTTCATAAAGAATCCAAACATATAAATACGATGTTTCGGATTAAGAATTTGAATTGTTCTTTTTCTATAAAGTTCTTATGTTTTGATTTTCAACTGTTTAAAACAGGAAAATATACAGTCAATAGGTGCATGTATAGATTCTTTTTGCTTTGGGTCATTCAACTGATATTTCTGCTGTTTACCAGTAGGTTTTACAAAATTTGTCAAAGTTGATTGTTCATCTATGTCAGGTTTTTTATTATCTAAATATACATTTCTGTTTTACTCTAAAAATTAAGAAGAAAAAAACAGAGATGCTGTAAGGAATTTTTTCATATTATATGTTTTTATTTTTTATTTATTTTATTCACTGAATGTTTCTTAATTACCATTAAATCAAAACAGTAAAAGGAGTTGATAGGTATACAAACTAATTAGTGGTATTGTCAGGTGTAATTTATAAACCATACTTAACAAATAACTTCTTTAATCATTAAAGATAGGTTACCTTAATAGCATATAAAAGGATTATAACAAAAAACAATTTCTGGTAAAAATATTTTTTTTTTCATCACAGGTTATCAGTTAAAGCAAAATTACAAATTATTGTAGTTACTGAAACTTATCTTTAGATATGTTGCAAATTTTGATGTGATCTTTAGACTTCCTGATAGTACTAAAAACAGGATTTGCATTTTGCTTTAAAATGTATTTTTATCCTTTACATTTGTTGAAAATTCAAAATGATCTGAAGTATACTAACTTTTTAGCATTTATATAGTTTTAGTATTAAGGTTGAATGAAATACCGTAAATCACTAGTTTGACAACAATTCACAGTTGCAATTTTTGTAGACATTGATTTTCATATTTTATATTAAGGAAAAAGTAGCCTGTAGGTACTTACTAGCCCTGAATTGTAATGGTAATAATATCTTGCATTTAATACAGAGAAGTAATGCTTTGTAATGCCATGTAATGCTTAAATTAATGCATTTTTGTCTATGTAATGCATTACATTACAATTACATGTAATGCAAAAATTAGGGCATTACACATTACATGCATTACTTTGAGAAAATGTAATGCATTACAGGGCATTACAATTACAAATTAGCATTACCCCATGCCTGCACCTGTCTATAAAGGGCACTTTCAATTCCTCCCGAGCCATTTTACTCTTTATTTAACCTCTATATAAGGGCCACTGTTCAACTGAGCCAGAGGCCACCCTATTTTTGTAGAAAATGACTCATAAACCTATCTTTAAAGGCCACTTTTTATTCATATTTTGAGGACAAGTTTTGTTATAGTTTCTAAAAATTTGTGGAAAAATGTTGATTCATGTAGTTTTTAAAAAATCTTGAAGCTAAAATAAGAATAGTAAACATTGATTATTTAACTTTAAACCATTGATCATTAAAGTAAGTACATGTAACCAAATCTGTATGTTGATAAGAAAAGAATTTTTGAAACTTTTTTAAAAACTTTAAAAAATTCTTAAGTCATTTATCCTCATGTCAACAAATGAAGTCATAAAGCACTAAGGATAAATTATTACTCATTATTAATTATGATACCTATACTATTTTCTATTGTTTTCATTACTGGCTCCTACCTATTAAAGAAAACATGTCTTTATTTAAGATATGTGTACATACTTAGTGATTTTAAGGGTTTTTTCAAAGATTGATAAATAGTGTGGTAAGAAGATTTTTTTTAATTGTTTTCAAAGAAATTATTCTGTTAAAATTAGCTAATGCCTTTTTTGTAACAAAAATTTGAACAAATAAAATAAACAAATCAGAAGTGCTCACTATTTTTCCAACTAATATTTATATTGAAGTCATAACTGGATTTACAAACCTGTATATAAAGGTCACCTGTCCATAAAGACCACTTTTGCAACTTCCCCCGAGTGGCCTTAGACAGGTTAGATGATATCATATATGCACATGATAACTGTTCTCATAATGTACACGAAATAATTACATGTGATCCCTATGCATAAACGTGGTCGACAGCAATCAAAGAGTGAATTAAAAGTCAAGTGGACAGCTCGATGTTGTTTGCATATACTACTACTACTTCTACCACCATAGCAACAAATATATCATAACCTAAATGCCAATGGGTCTTATTGCTCACCTGGATGACATTGTAGTACTTACTGAATTAACACTAAAATTTTATAGTTTCACTAACTAGACCTATTGAATAATTAATGTTTAACTGCTGCAGTTCAATAGAAAAACAGGCCCACAAATCACAATCTAGGAACTAAGTAAAAACTTTGAAATAAAAAAATATACCAACTCTTGCTCATGTAATAAAATGCTATTGTCCATGTTATTGCTATGATAACTGTTAATTATACACCTGGTGAGTGTAACTAGCTGGACAAGAGGAACACGCGGCCTCACTTTCCTGGTGAAAGATCGCGTGTTTAACTTAATTTGTCAGTTTCAAAATTACCCCGGATATATTTGACGTCCCATAGTTCCATGTTTTTTCCATTCTCAATTTTGATAACACACATAGTGCGTGTAGCTAGCTAAACAGGAGGCGAAACTGGAACAAACGTCCTCACTTCCCTGGTGGAAGTTTACGTTTAACCTAATCTGACAGCTTCAAAATTTTACAACAGATTGGTATGTTTTTCGACATATAACACGCTATGACAGAACTAGTTCTCACTACGGGAACTTTATATAGCGAATCTAGCTACTTACAAATAAATTGTTGAGGCAGAAATATTGCAAGTCTTGGCTTATTCAGGACATCAAAGATATTATGGTCGTCATCACAATGTTGTTGACAAATATGATGCTTTTTAACTAGTAAAACATTTAGATATCCTCGGGTATGTTTGATCTACCAGCAGAGATACCAGCGCAGGGGTTTAAATCACCTATTCTACCAGTGTCAATTCTAAATGATAAAAGTGCCCGTCGTAATGCACTGGTAAATCCTTTTAATTTTTTTTTGGAAAACAATAAGATATGCCAGATATATAAAATAATTTACCATTCAATGACATGTTATTAATTTATCTAATTTTTTGCAGAAATGAAAAACGTCTCTCCTATTTGGAATCGAAAAGTAATTCTTGTGAAGAGGATAAAGTACGCTTTGCTGATTACTATAAAGCGGTAGTAGATCTATATAGAAGAGTAACAACCACGGAGAAAGAAAACCTTAACCTTTCACAAAATGTACAAAAACTAATCAATGAAAAACAGGAAGCGGAACAAGCGATAGATAGACTAAAAATAGAACAGCAGGAAATGAAACAATCTGTGCAGGAAATGACGCACGTCGTCGCCGAACTAAGGCGGGATATAGAAAATATCACACAACAACAGGAAGTAATACACAACATACAAAATATGAGAACAGGTATTGATGATATAAGACAAAGTGTTTGTAACTTTCATCCACACTCGAACTTCATCAGCACATTGATCGTGTTAAACAATCCGTTCAGGTTATAAACGAAAAAGTGGAAAATTTAACCTTACATAAAGAACAGGCGGGAAAAAAAGAAATTAATGCCAGAAATATATCTGCAACATCAGACCAGATCTTAAACACACAACAATTTAACACATTGGACTTGAATATGAGACAGTTAAATATATCATAGAAAGTAAAGTAGAAAATATCACCCGCGTTATTGAAACAAACAAAGACGAAACCAAAATTAAATTCAGAGTTGTAGATGATAAACTTTCAATGATCTCTTCAGAGTTGGCCTCTTCAGTGTCAAAATTAGATAGCAGGATCATTTCTTTAAACACTACATATCAGGAGGCTGTATCAAGGATTGCTCATTTGGTAAGCGGAGGCTTTATTAAAGGTAGGACGAAAAGTTAATGTGATTTTAATTATTAACCACCCATGTCCAAATCTCGATCCCAAAGCAAAAGCCTGCAAAATACGTTATAGACATAACATACCATCAGGGAAGTGAGATCTGTTATGTTTAGCTAATACACCAGCCATGTGTGTGATCCAAATTGTTTGTCATTTAAATATCTGTATATGGAGTTGAATGATTTGGCGACAGTTTCTCTCTAGATTTAACAAGATTATGCCTAAATTTTGCTTCATACTAATAAAGAAACAAATAATGGTGCACACTTTGTGCAATTCAAATGTTCTTAAAACCTTTGAAACTGGCAACATATATAAACACGTAAAATTCCATCAACGAAGTTAAGCATGGTGCTCCGGAAGGTTAAGGACCTCCTGTTTATCTATTTTCATCCACAAGGTGTGAAATTAAAATTAAAATTGAAATGAACATTGAACTATGATATGTTAAATATATCGATTATAAGTTTAAATAAAAATACAACATACTTGTAATTACATATTATACCAGTTTTAATTTTACAGCACTAGACGGCCGTTTCGGAATACAATTCCTCATCAGTAGTGCTTGGACCAAAATGATGAAACCAAAATTATTTTGAAGATGTTCAAAAGCTACCCAAAGGACCAAAATATATTTTACCAAATTAGCCTAAGGAAATACTTTGCATGAGGGAGTATACCTTAGTTTTAAATGATACTGTTACGACGGCCATAACACTTTTAATGACCTTAATCATTTTAGGTTTGCAATATTTTTGCGTCAATGATTTATTTGTGAAGATATAATGTTTTCGTAGTGGGAATAAGTTCTACCATAGCGCATTAATTATGAAACAAATGCACCATAAGTTGGTGAAGCAGATATATTGCTCTACCATAGTGTAAAACAATAGGCCGTTAATCGAAAGAAAAAAATAAATGTATATCTAAAACTTTTCAAACAGTTAAGTACTCACCCACTGTATGTTTTCCGATTTTCAGGGATAGCCAGGGTTTTCTGAACATAGTTCCATTTTCCGGTCACTCAAATTTATTACACACGTGGCGGGTGTAGCTAGCTCAACAGGAGGTGCTTACCCTTCCGGAGCACTTAGCCTCACTAACCTGGTAGATGTTAACGTATTAACCTAATTTGTTAGTTTTCAATGTTTCACTTTGCTTCTGGATTGTGATTTGGACATTGATAAGTATGATTGTTTTTGAAGAAAATACCTAAATCGTGAGAAAAAAAGCGGAACTAGTTTCCTTGTGAGCATGTTTTTCCAGGCATGTATCAATTGATGCATATGACCGTCATCTCTAATAGCATTGTCAACAGCATGATTGTTCTTTGATTTTAAACACGGTGGTTAAGGTTGTACACGGGGAATTGACGGATTGCCGGCCACGCCCACAATGATCCGACAAAGGCCCGGCATGCTTGAAATGCAGACCAAAACAAAATCGAAAACTGGGCCTGGATTGTACCATTTAATGACGTCACTGATAGTAGTACGTCATTAGTTGCCGTGACGCTGCTTGGGTACCGTGATAGTGGCCAGTGTCGGAACACAAAAGACATGGCCGGCGATACATCAATTGTTGTCAAAAAGCAGATGTACAGTTGTCATTTGTATTTTAGCATTCGGATCACCTGTCGATAATATAATTTGTTTTGATATACCTATTTCAGCCTTTATTTTTGAGCATTTGGTAGCTGCCACATCATTTTAATTCCCTCCGTAAATGAAGAAAATCATGAGATATCCATAACAATTTATTTGTCGCGAGTGAAGAAACGAAAACTTATTATTTTATCGGTAACTTTTTAAATATGTTTCATTTTATTTACATTTTTCAAATTATACGATTCTGTAGTTTCATTAAAGGATGTATACGGACAAATATTATAAGTTATACAGGGATTTAGCAGGTTACACGGCCCATGTACCCCGTCAAAGATTAATGTACCCTGTCATCCTTCAAAGCGTTAACAGTTGGATCTTTTTAACTTCTATTTCGTATGTTATGTGACTTCCGTACGTTGTCACCATGTTTGTTTACCGTAACTAGACGTAAGAGATGTACAAGTTACTTCCCTTTTACTGTTAAACGTCGCGTGCGTTCTTGTACCCAGGCAGATTTTCGAACATAGTTATATTTACCCCGGCAAGGTAACTAATCGCTATGCGAGAAATTTCTTTGAAGGGTGACAAAAGGAAATGACTCATAGGAAATTACTTTCAACATTTACATTAATGAACTATTGGTTAAAAGTACTTTTTATCCATAGAATAAGTTTCGTGTTAAAGTGTCAATTTAATAAAAATATCTGTGGTATCGGGTATCATTATATGTACATGAAAATTGCGATTTAAAGCAGAAATGACCATACATCTAACCCCATATATTGCTATTTCATAATGATAGCAGACCTGCCAGTGAAAAAAAACGAATATTCAATTTCACGATGTAAATTCAGAACTTCAGACCAACTTTGATAAAAGTAGCCTTGAATAAATTACTTTTTTCGTCAACAAAACGATAAAATACTACATATAGTGTTTAAACCTCTCAGTTAAATAAGTATTTTGATATTTATCCGACTCGAGAGTGCCTTTTTTTACCTTGACCATTTTTACCTGTGGTGAAATTTTGTTTAATGAATAAATCCGCTGGTCAGTAGGCTATCCTATTGATTTTCTTCATTGAAATGAAAACTAGACACAGACGAGGGAAATAATGTTTTACCTATAACATGCTAAAAGGGACAAGAATAGCCATATGAAAAAGAAATATGCATTTGTTGAAGAGAGATTAGAATAGGAAAATGCAATTTTCCTTAGGACATCCTTACATCTAGTTTAGAACAGCAATTTCTCATGTACAGCCTTAATTACAATGTTAATGTATTTCAGGGGAAAAGGGTGAACCAGGATGGCCTGGAATACCTGGAGAGAGGGGTTTCTTTGGATCACCTGGTTCTAAAGGCAACAAAGGAGAAACTGGTTTACCTGGAATAGATGGTGATATCGGATCACCAGGTATGTATCAAATGCAAACACAACGGTCAATATTCAAATAAACATCTAAATAAACATCTCAAAATCAAAGTAAAAAAATTCAAAACAAAGTCAATGATCAGGGAAGTGAAAAAAACTTTTTTCAGTGACAAGGAGAGTAATGCCTTATGTTCGAGAAGGTTATTGGAAATGGCAGCGATTTTAAATTTCAAAACACCAGCAGATATGTTTAAAAAAAGCAGAGCAAAAAACAATATAAATTCTTGTATATTTGTGAACAATTGTACACAATAACAAACTTTAAATACTTACAAGTATCATGTGAGTTGGCGACCATTTTGTCCGCCATATTGGAAATGGCGGTCACGTTAGATCTTTCGGTTGACTCCATATCTGAAAATAATCTCCAGGTCATGAACTGTAATCATGTAAAATTTAATGCTTTTAACAAAAAAGAAAAACAAAATTTAAGAAATTTATTACACGAAGGTAGTTTCCATTTTCATTGGGACTTTTACATGAGGAATGGGGAAAAATACTGAAATATAATCAGACGACATCTTACTTTTTAGGAGATAAATAGACCACTTTTATTAAGTTAGGTTCTGTTCTGACAGTGTGATCATAGCAGTTGTCAGCTTGACCAGTAGACCAATTCAACTTGGCAATCGAAATCCAAGATCTTATTGTGCAGATCACAATCATTCTCATGTATTTTAAATTCAGAGAATGTAAACTTTAGAGCAGTATATCCATTAACAATAGGTAGTAAAAACAAACCAACAGCAGAAAATTGCATTTTACGGAGCGTTTTTTGCACTCTATGATGTTTATGATCGTTAAAAACGCATTATACATATATATTTAAAAAAAAGAAAAAACAAAAAAAACCTGAATGGTGGCATTCATCCTCCTGGAAGTCATTTTCGTTCACCCTGCAATTAGCAAAGATAACTTTGCAACAAAATGCCTCTCGTTCATATAATAATATGTTAAAACAATAAGGAAAGAAGTAATAATGTATGGTGATTACACACATCTTGTAATAGATTAAATAGTTTTGTGTCGATTAGGTGTGCATATCTGTATATTATGACCGGAGATTGGGCAGATTTTGATCATGTCACATTCTTAATTAAGCGGAAATGATGGAGGTGAGCTGTATGCCAATTGGCGTATCGCCAGTCATGCCTTTTATGTTCCAACGATGGACGCTATCGCGACAACTAATGATGGACTAGTGTCAGTGACGTCATTGAATGTCATAATTCAGGCCGAATTTTCATTTTTTTGTGTGTGTAATTCATGCAAACCGGGCCTTTGTTTGAACATTGTGGACGTGGCCGGTGATCCGCCGATTGTTGATTGGCTAACATTGGTTACCATTTTTGTATCGACATTTGACAGTCACCATAGGTGATTGTTTGTGGAATTATCATTATAATGTGCATAGAGATGACTTTTAAAATTTATTTTGTATGTTATTTTATATAGTAAAATCAAACATACCAATTTATTTCAAAATCAATCCGAAAGCAAAGTTAAAAAGTTAAATTAAGTTAACAAAAAAGAAAATTCATACAAAGAAGTAACCTGCATACAAATAAACTGTTTACGCCAGGATATTGCAAGTCTAGGCTTAACAAACCCCTCCCCAAAAAAATCTTATGACCATCTCAATATTGTTCATGAATATAATATTTTCGGTATTCGAAACTAACCTGGGTATTTTTGACGTATAATAGTTCCATGTTCCATTCATTCTTTAATTTAATTACACACGCAGGTGTAAGTAGCTAAACAAGAGGTCGCGCCATCCCAGGGTACCCGGCGTCATTTCTCTAGTGGGAGGTAAAGTATTTAAATTAATTTGCCATTTTAAGCTCACCTGGCCTAAAAGGCCATGTGAGCTTTTGCCATCACTTTGCGTCCGTCGTCGTCGTCGGCAGCGTCGTCGTCGTCGTCCGTCCGTCGTTAAAGATCAACTCCTCAGAAACCGCTGGGCCATTTGCAACCAAACTTTGTCCTTGGGTGGTCTACTTTAAAAATTGTGTCCGACATGTCCGCACCTAATCCAAGATGGCCGCCAGCTGGTAACATAGATTAACATTGGACCCTATGGGAAAATATGTTCAAAGATATTTTTCTCTGAAACTACTGAGCCAATTGGAACCAAACTTGGTCACAATAGTCCTTAGATGGTACCTTCTGAAACCGGTGTTTTTTAAGTTTGCACCTAATCCAAGATGGCGGCCAGCGAGGAACATAGGTTAACATTGGACCCTATGAGAACAATATCAAAGATCTTTTTCTCTAAAACCCTTTAGCCAATGGAAACCAAACTTGGCCACAATAGTATTTAGATGGCCCCCTACAACATTGGGGTTTTTGAGGGCCACACCAAATCCAAGATGGCCGCCAGCGGAGAACATATTTTAACATTTGACCTTATGGGAAAATATGTTCAAAGATATTTTTCTCTGAAACTAGTGAGCCAATTGGAATTAAATTTGGTCACAGTAGTCCTTAGATGGTACCTTCTGAAACCGGTGTTTTTTAAGTCTGCACCTAATCCAAGATGGCGGCCAACGGGGAACATAGGTTAACATTGGACCCTATAGGAACAATATCAAAGATCTTTTTCTCTAAAACCCTTTAGCCAATTGGAACCAAACTTGGCCACAATAGTCTTTGAATGCCCCCTTCAACATTGGGGTTTTTGACGGCCGCCCCAAATTCAAGATGGCCACCAGCAGAGAACATATTTTAACATTGGACCTTATGGGAAAATACATTCAAAGATATTTTTCTCTGAAACTAGTGAGCCAATTAGAACCAAACTTGGTCACAGTAGTCCTTAGATGGTACCATCTGAAACCGGTGTTTTTTTAAGTCTGCACCTAATCCAAGATGGCGGCCAGCGGGGAACATAGGTTAACATTGGACTCTATGGGAACAATATCAAAGATCTTTTTCTCTAAAACCCAATTCTCTAAAGCCAATTGGAACCAAATTTGGCCACAATAGTCTTTTGGTGGCCCCCTACAACATTGGGGTTTTTGAGGGCTGCACCAAATCCAAGATGGCCACCAGTGGAGAACATATTTTAACATTGGACCTTATGGGAAAATATGTTCAAAGATATTTTTCTCTAAAACTACTGAGCAATTAGAACCAAACTTGGTCATAGTAGTCCTTAGATGTACCTTCTGAAACCGGTGTTTTTTTTAAGTCTGCACCTGATCCAAGATGGCCGCCAACGGGAAACAAGGTTAACATTGGACCCTATGGGAACAATATCAAAGATCTTTTTCTCTAAAACCCCTAAGCCAATTGGAACCAAACTTGGCCACAATAGTCTTTGGGTGGCCCTCTACAACATTGGTGTTTTGAGGGCCACACAAAATCCAAGATGGCCGTCAGTGGAAAACATATTTTAACATTGGACCCTATGGGAAAATAAGTTCAAACATATTTTTCTCTAAAACTACTGAGTCAATTGGAACCAAACTCGGCTACAATAGTCATTGGGTCTTTACATTTGGTATTTTAAAATAACATCTGCATTTAAAAATCAACTCCTGTGAAACCACTTGGCCAATTGCAATGATATTTGGTATGTATCTTAGTCTTGGAGAGTACATGTCAGTCTGCCATATGACTTTTGTCTTTGACCTAAACTTAACCCTCCAGTGACTATGTTGAACTTTTTGGATTAGGTCAGTTTCTCTGAATCTCGAATGCTACACATGGTAGGTCAATGATATTTGGTATATAGCTTGATCTTGGATAGTACATCAATCAGACTGCCTTATGGCTTTTGTCCTTGACCTTAATTTCATGGTCCATTGACCAGTTTTTGGATAAGGAAAATTTCTCAGGTATTAAACATGAAAAGTCGATGATACTTGGTATGTATTGTCTCAAAATTTTGAAATATGGTTTAGTTTTGAAAGGAAATAATATTGAAATTTTGTGGTAGAAATAAATATTGTGTAATAAATTTCAAGCATTTATTTAAACATCAGACAATCTGTTGATTTTCATTCTGCAACAGCTCTACCTAGGTGAGCTATACAGGCTCCTGGGAGCCTCTAGTGTCATTTGCAATATTTTTTAATTTTGCTTTCGTATTGTGATTTGGACTTGGACTGGCATGTTTATTTTTTATTGCAATTCAAAATTATATTTCTTTGTTTGAGATAATTTGGAATCATATGACAGTATAATTTACACACTTCTTTGCAGCCAGTTCTAAGTTTTGTTTATTGGTTTACCATTTTCATGTATTTGAATTGCAACACGCTTATTTTAGCAACACTGACAAATTTCTTCATTTTTCAAATTATACGATTCTGTAGTTTCATTAAAGGATGTATACGGATAAATATTATAAGTTATACAGGGTTTTAGCAGGTTACACGGCCCCATGTACCCCGTCAAAGATTAATGTACCCTGTCATCCTTCAAAGTGTTACCAGTTGGATCAACGTCGCGTGCGTTCATGTACCCCGGCAGATTTTCGAACATAGTTATATGTACCCCGGCAAGGTAACTAATCGCTATGCGAGAAATTTCTTTGAAGGGTGACAAAAGGAAATGACTTATAGGAAATTACTTTCAAAATTTACATTAATGAACTATTGGTTAAAAGTACTTTTTATCCATAGAATAAGTTTCGTATTAAAGTGTCATTTCAATAAAAATATCTGTGGTATCGGGTATCATTATATGTACATGAAAATTGCGATTTAAAGCAGAAATGACCATACATCTAACCCCATATATTGCTATTTCATAATGATAGCAGACCTGCCAGTGAAAAAAAACGAATATTCAATTTCACGATGTAAATTCAGAACCTCATACGAACTTTGATAAAAGTAGCCTTGAATAAATTACTTTTTTCGTCAAGAAAACGATAAAATATTACATATTGTGTTTAAAACTCGCAGTTAAATAAGTATTTTGATATTTAACCGACTCGAGAGTGCCTTTTTTGACCTTGACCATTTTTACCTGTGGTGAAATTTTGTTTAATGAATAAATCCGCTGGTCAGTAGGCTTTCCTATTGATTTTCTTCATTGAAATGAAAACTAGACACAGACGAGGGAAATAATGTTTTACCTATAACATGCTAAAAGGGACAAAAATAGCCATATGAAAAAGAAATATGCATTTGTTGACGAGAGATTAGAATAGGAAAATGCAATTTTCCTTAGGACATCCTTACATCTACTTTAGAACAGCAATTTCTCGTGTACAGCATTAATTACAATGTTAATGTATTTCAGGGGAAAAGGGTGAACCAGGATGGCCTGGAATACCTGGAGAGAGGGGTTTCTTTGGATCACCTGGTTCTAAAGGCAACAAAGGAGAAACTGGTTTACCTGGAATAGATGGTGATATCGGATCACCAGGTATGTATCAAATGCAAACACAACGGTCAATATTCAAATAAACATCTAAATAAACATTTCAAAATCAAAGTAAAAAAGTTCAAAACAAAGTCAATGATCAGGGAGGTGAAAAAAACTTTTTTCAGTGACAAGGAGAGTAATGCCTTATGTTCGAGAAGGTTATTGGAAATGGCAGCGATTTTAAATTTCAAAACACCAGCAGATATGTTTAAAAAAAGCAGAGCAAAAAACAATATAAATTCTTGTATATTTGTGAACAATTGTACACAATAACAAACTTTAAATACTTACAAGTATCATGTGAGTTGGCGACCATTTTTCCGCCATATTGGAAATGGCGGTCACGTTAGATCTGTTGGTTGGCTCCATATCTGAAAATAATCTCCAGGTCATGAACTGTAATCATGTCAAATTTATTGCTTTTAACAAAAAAAGAAAAACACAATTAAAGACATTTATTGCACGTAGGTAGTTTCCATTTTCATTGGGACTTTTACATGAGGAATGGAGAAAAATACTGAAATATAATCAGACGACATCTTACTTTTTGGGAGATAAATAGACCACTTTTATTAAGTTAGGTTCTGTTCTGACAGTGCGATCATAGCGGTTGTCAGCTTGACCAGTAGACCAATTCAACTTGGCAATCGAAATCCAAGATCTTATTGTGCAGATCACAATCATTCTGATGTATTTTAAATGCAGAGAATGTAAACATTAGAGCAGTATATCCATTAACAATAGGTAGTAAAATCAAACCAACAGCAGAGAATTGCATTTTGCGGAGCGTTTTTTGCACTCTATGATGTTTATGATCGTTAAAAACGCATTATACTATTTTTAAAAAAAAAAAAAAAAAAAAAAAAAAAAAAGGAATGGTGACATTCATCCTGCTGGAAGCAATTTTCGTTCACCCTACAATTAGCAAAGATGACTTTGCAACAAAATGCCTACTCGTTCATATAATAATATGTTAAAACAATAAGCAAAGAAGTAATAATGTATGGTGATTACACATCTTGTAATAGATGTCTCTGTGATGTCTCTGTCTCTTTGATGTCTCTGTGTCCAGGATTGCCTTGGATATATTTGACGTCTCATAGTTCCATGTTCCTTTCACACAATTTTGATTACACACGTAACGGGTGTAGCTAGCTAAACAGGAGGTGCTTACCCTTCTTCCGGAGCACCCGGCCTCACTTCCCTAGTGGAGGTTCACGTGTCTAACCTAACTTGTCAGTTCCAAAGTTTTAACTTTGCTTCTGGATTATGATTCGGAAATGGAATAGTATGTTTGTTTTTGATTAATTAGTTTTGTGTCGAGTAGGTATGTATCTGTATATTATGACCGGAGATTGGGCAGATTTTGATCATGTCACATTCTTAATTAAGCCGAAATGATGGAGGTGAGCTGTATGCCAATTGTGGTATCGCCGGTCATGCCTTTTATGTTCCAACGATGGACGCTATCGCGACAACTAATGATAGATTAGTGTCAGTGACGTCATTAAATGTCATAATTCAGGCCTAATTTTCATTTTCTGTGTGTGTAATTCAAGCAAACCGGGCCTTTGTAGGAACATTGTGGGCGTGGCCGGTGATCCGTCGATTGTTGATTGGCTAACACTGGTTACCATTTTTGTATCGATATTGACAGTCACCATAGGTGATTGTTTTTGGAATTATCATTTTAATGTGCATAGAGATGACTTTTAAAATTTATTTTGTATGTTATTTTATATAGTAAAATCAAACATACCAATTTATTTCAAAATCAATCCGAAAGCAAAGTTAACAAGTTAAATTAAGTTAAACAAAAAAGAAAATTCATACAAAGAAGTAACCTGCATTCAAATAAACTGTTTACGCCAGGATATTGCAAGTCTAGGCTTAACAACCCCCCACCCCTTAAAAAATCTTATGACCATCCCAATATCGTTTATAAATATAATATTTTCGGTATTCGAAATTACCCTGGATATATTTGACGTATAATAGTTCCATGTTCCATTCATTCTTTAATTTGATTACACATGCAGTTGTAAGTAGCTAAACGAGAAGTACACGCCTTTCTAGGGTACCCGGTTTCACTTCTCTGGTGGGAGGTAAAGTATTTTAATTAATTTGCCATTTTGTCATTTTGCAATATTTTTAGTTTGCTTTCGTATTGTGATTTGGACTTAGATTGGCATGTTTATTTTTGATTGTAATTCAAAAATTATATTGCTTTATTTGAAAGAATTTTTAAAGATATGACAGTATAATTTACACACTTGTTTGCCGTCAGTTCTGAGTTTTGTTCATTGGTTTACCATTTTCATGTATTTGAATTGCAAAACGCTTATTTTAGCAACACTGACAAATTTTTTTATTATAACCATTCTGTACTGTACTTTCTAAATATTTTTCTTTTAGACCTTTTTAACCACATTTCTGTTAAAAATTTGATGATTTACAACTGTTTGTTTGTTGCATTTTTTTTTGTATGTACTCCAGGGGTCCTGGAGAGATGGGTTTTCCTGGAGTACCTGGATCTAAAGGCAACAAAGGAGAAACTGGTTTACCAGGAACGAATGGTGAACAGGGTTTGCCAGGTATGTACAGCAACACAATGACTACGACTTAACTAGCTTAGTCATTTGCGTTGGTAAATAAGTCGCAATTTTTTTCTCACTACCGTGTACTTGCTCCTGAAGTCTAGGTCAACCGTAATAAGAATGATTATCATCATCATCATCATCATCATCATCATCATCATCATCATCATCATCATCATTATCGTTGTCGTAGTAGACATTTCCCACTTCAACATACTGCTAACGCTGACCCATAGATTGGGGGTCATTTCCAAAGATATAACTTATTTAGTTGACACATAAAAGTTAAATACGAAAATGGTGTACGGTTTGAATATTACTCATTGTTCTTCCACAAATTAAACCAGAGGTATATTTCATTACGGTTTTAATTATCAAACGCGGGTGACGTCATATAGCGTTCAATATTCTGTACACTTTAATTTCCATCTTTAACATTCTACAGGGTTGAACTCTTGTTTAATTTTCTTTTTATTTAGAAAAGCGTGACATTTTCCGAGAACCGTTTCTGTGTGTAAAAATATATTTTGTCACTTAAAATACTACATTGAGAAGGAAGGAAATGGTAACGTTGTTTCTCCCGGTTGATATTGTTGTGTGTGATTTTGATGTCACAAAAACGCACACACTGTATTACGAATTAGATTAGTGCTGTCCATTGTTACTTAAATGATATTAAAAAGAAATGACATCAATAAAAGATTGTGGAGAAACTTTTATCCAAAGAACAAGGGCACTAGTCGAAAGCATCTAATGATAGAAGTTGTATAGTAAGAGAACCGAATCGTCGTATATAATGGAAAGTGGCCTCGACTTAAAAAAGCTAAAAATAATGATATAGAAATAAAACATTAAAATGTAATAAAATAAAAACGCGAACCTACCAAAAGGATGGTCTACGTGAGGACAAGACAGAGTTAATAGAATTCATCATTCAGAAAATTCCAACACTATCAAATATTTTGGCTTTTCATAAGATGCAGAAACTAACTAATTTTATATTAAACATTATTTGCATTTTTTCTATAGGAGAATGAAGGAAAAAACATGGATATAATAGAAGGCTCTTTTACTCTTGGGAGAAATAAGAATACTTTTACTACTCAAGCGGTCTTTTTAATTATCCAATAATAGCCGGTAATGTGAGTGTGATTAGTAGGTCAACGCAACTTGGAAACACAACGTCGTATTTAATTTCAGACCGCAATCATTCACATAAAATGCAAAGAATGTGAGCTTTAGATAGGTTTGTTCATTACATGAATATAATAGGATGAATTGATTTTAGGAGTATTTTAATAATTAATACGTTCGTCCTGTGCTTGTTTAATACGTAAATTTTCAAACTCAAGAATGACTCCATTTAAGGTTGCATGTTAAACGTGATGAAATTAATTTTTCTATTGTAAATTCATCATTTATATACAGCAATATTTCTACTTCTCATGGTTATGGTGTTTTGGTATCAGAGTTCATGCGTAATGGTGGATTTTGTTCTATTTACGAGCACTTTATACCATGATGCTGCTTTCAAATCAATTAGTTATACAGGAATATGGCAAAACTGGGCTTATCGAAGCCCACAAAACGTTTAATGGTCGATATCACAATAACGGCATAATAATAATAATAATAGGTATGTTCTACGCCCTATAGTTCCTTGTTTCATTGATTCTCAGTTTTGGTACACAAATGATGAGTGTAAATAGCTAAATAGTGCGTATCCTTCTGGAGAATCCTGCTTCGCTTTCCCAGTGGAAATTAACATATTTAACTTAATTTTTCATATTTCAAAGTTTTTACTTTGCTCTTGGGCTATATGACCGTACAATTTACACTTGTTAACAGTCACTTTTGAGTTTTGTTTTTAGTTTATTTCATGATTTGTATTTGAAATTCCATGTTTGGTTTTGATGGCAAGGCAATTCAAAAACAGTATTGCTTTTTTGAGAGAAATTGCAACAGACAAGACACGACACAGAACCATCAAACTGATCAACAATACTGTGATGACGGCCATAAAACTTTTTGAAGGCCTTGATAACCATAGGCTTGAAATACCCCTGAGTCAACAATTTATTTGCAGCCTTTTTGTACAAAGTCCCCGTAGTGGGATCAAGCTCTGCCATACCGTATTAATTGGGAAACAAATACACCAAAAGCATGAGAAGCGGGTATATTGCTGCATAGAAAAGGAAAATTGACAATAGAATTGAAGTTATCACGTTTGTCATAAAGTTTCAAATATAGCCCTTGGTAGCGTCATAATTTAGGTTTTAGTCTAAATATGAAGCAGGACTTGATGAATCAGTCGTATCTTATTTCAAGCTCACTAAGATAAATGACATTTACATAGTCTCGAAATTTATTCAGTTTCATTTATTTGAATTTCAAAATGCATATTTTAGTTTTAGCTACAATGAAAAGATCTTTATTATGAACCTTCTTTTGAATACCTTTTATCTAATGGTTCAGTCCTTATTAAATTTTTTAATAATATGATGATTTACATACCTTTTATTGCACTTTGTTTTGTATATGATCCAGGGGTACCTGGTTTGCCGGGAATGAAAGGCCAAACAGGAAAAACGGGTTCACCAGGAACGGATGGTGCGATGGGGCCACCAGGTATGTAAAACAACACCGTGGGTCGTTTAGGGTAAGCTAAGCATTTGACTCTGTAAAATATGTCGTCAGTAAATTATCTAACTGGTTTTGAATTCTATCGTTATAATATGGTTGATTTACAAACGTTTTTTGTATATACTCCAGGGGAAACAGGTGTGCCGGGACCTAAAGGAAACAAAGGATCAACAGGAATGGATGGTGCGATAGGGTCACCAGGTATATACTGCTTCACTGTGGCTACAATAGAGACAACTAAGCCTTTTGCCTCGGCAAAACAAGTCGCAAATGAATTTTCTCACTACCACCTTGTAATTGCTCTTGAAATCCATTTGATTGTAGTAGGAATTATTAAAAACATCACAATCTATTTATGGCATTGACTTCAATTTTCTAAGTTTTTTTCCTAATTTCATGTCTATTCTACTCATCAATAGTAGCAGATTAGAGAGATTTCAGATTTCAGAGTAGAAAGTAAGGTTCCGATACTCACAATTTACGATATCCTATCTTAGAAGTCGAGAAGCTTTTCATGATTATCTTGTCAAGAACTTTTCCAATATGCTGTTACATGTATTTCAATTTCAATCTTGTTTCATATACCAATTAACATTTTTTATTTCATTGAAAGGGCAACCTGGGTCACCTGGACCTAAAGGAAATACTGGTTCAAGAGAAAAGTTGGACCAAGGGGTCGACGAGGAAAAGACGGGTTACCTGGATTACCTGGACTACCAGGATTTAAAGGATCACGAGGAAAAGACGGTTTACCTGGGCTACCTGGATCAACAGCAGAGTAGAAAAGAGTTGGTCTGCATCTTATGAGTGGTGAGCACGGTTATCAAATATGTATAAAATAACAAAGTGTATAGTAGTGGATCCATCAGATAGAACAATCAAGGTACTTGATTTGAAGAGAAACGCTAAAATTCTACACACGTGATCTACGTGCATTATTTATTGGAATTGGTGTTTATGTCCATGACAAGTCTTTTTTCATTGAGAGTCTCTCAGAAGAAGACTATCATTTCATGGTAACATAATTGGACATTTTCTTATCCAGGATTCTTTTCTGATTATTATTTTATAATGGTCGATGATTTTGATCAGTAGGCCAATGCAAATTTTCAATCAATGCAGTCAATTTTTTTTATTTCATTTTAATCACAATTATTCACATGGGTTGCAAATGCAGACAGCGTAAAATTTATAAAAGTCAGTTTGCCTAATTTATATAGTTGTTAACATGTCCCACAGATTTCACGTGTTGAACTGAATTTCTTAGTTTCAACTATTTACTTTGCTTCTGAAATTTGATTTTGACTGGATTATTATGTTTGTTTTTAATTCACGTGTTTACACAAGAGGCCCAAGTACCTTAACGCTCACCTGAGTATGCCATTTCTCATTCACAATTACATTAAGTTTCAGTAGTTAGGGCCTAGTGGAAAGATATTTGCAAAGTAATTATTACTTGTCCTAAAAATGTTACCATACGTCGAATTATCTAATGACTAGCTTACGTAAATGTATTTAAAGCTGGTTAAAAGCACAAAGAAAAATCTAGGCCCTTTCAGTAGTCTTAC